>JAANSM010000063.1:0-57229 GCA_036850725.1 Orchesella villosa | reverse complement strand
CGGACTGACGGACATCCGGACATCCGGACTGACGGACATCCGGACATCCGGACTGCCGGACGGACAGCATGAACGAAATTAAAACATGCCTCTCTTCACCTTCGGTGAGGCATGTAATAAGAGAGCACCGCCCTCACGCTTCCACTCAAGCTTGAACTTTGCCTCGGATTGCTTTGCTTTTTAGTTTACTACAATTTTATTTATCTCTGGGACTAATCTAATCAATAGGAAAATCATCTATTGGAGTTTGGACTGTAGATATTATGCAAAGGTATGTATTATTTTAATATATATGAACGAAATGGGATATGCAAACGACTCATGTTTGTGCATGCACGAGTGCCCACACATCACAAGTAATATGGGCCACTTCTTGCTCCTAATTATAACCTCACACTCTGAGAAAAAACAAAATAAAATTGTACGCATTGTATGGAAATTTTGAGTTAGATTCAGTCGCAGACTAAAATTAGGTTTGAGAGTTACACACACACATACATTTCACATTTATTTTTCCTGCTAACAACAAATGCAAATAAATAATAACAGGGAAAGGAAGCAGGTATAATTAGTTGCGAATAACTTGCAAGCTAAAAAGTAACTTGATTTTACTCGTTTGCAATAAAATTGTCGGTGTAATCTTGACAGAAAAAGTATTTCATCATGACCATTGCCAGGTTTGCCGTGACATTAGATTGTTAGCCGTGCAGACACACGCTTGTTTGAGTGTATGTAACAATATAGTAATGAAACCGCTGCCCAAATTTAACTCTCAATAGAGAGCTTTTAAGTTTTTGTCCTATACCCATTTCACATGCTTAATATGTGCTTGTACATATAAAGAAATTTATATACACACCTCTTGTTGCATAATTTACATTGTATGGACATAAATTTAAAAAACACCGTTAATTTTCTTTATCTTGCTTTTCTTTTGAAGCTCAGAACAACTCTACACAGGCATTTTAGCAACCATACACTTGACAAATCGGTTTATACAAATTCTGAGAAACGAAGTTGCTCTCCGTAATTCTTTTCATTGTAAAACAAGCTGCTCTCTCATAAAGCATCTACTTTGGAGGCCGTTGGTGTAGGCGGAACCGTAGTCAAATGAAATGTGTAGACTTATAAAAAACCCAGGATATATTTTAGCCTAGAAGTCTTGGGTTTGGTTACACACCTTGTTAAGAAAAATTGGTTGGTTTTATGTTGTTTGCCGTTCAAATTAATACTCCTGTAATAAAGCTACAACCAAGAACCATCGTCTTCATTGGCAATAAAGTTGTTTTACGGATTTGGCATGAGTATTGCTTCCCAACCGGAATTGATAGATTCTAAAAGCAAGCAAAGATAGCTTAACATGAAGGAATGACATTGAGTCAAGTGAAATGGATGTAGTATTGTCCACCACTTAACCGTATTTGAGAGTGTCCAAAGCTTAGTCACTCGTGGAATCAAATTGGATCAGGGTTAATGATGTGTACTCTACGTGTTTACTTTTACAGAAATTGCACCGAAGGGGTAATACTATACCACGCATGATCACATCCCGTCGAAACTAAACAAAGTACCTACATGAATAATATATATGTGCACATAACATATATTACTTATAAATATACGTGCTTGATTTAATGACTGGTTGTTCGATATCATGCTCATCGTCATGTGATTAAGTAAACAAAACATGAAACTGCAGGAGAATTTTGTGTGGAAAAGCTCAATCATGGGATGCGTGGACAAGTTTCCGGTTTTTATTCCTCTCTGCCTCCACTCACTCAGCATTACGGCAGTCATTTCGCATTCCTCCACACTTCCCTCATTATCATTATCAACATCATCATCGTCATCATCATCAACATTGAGTTTCGGAAAAGCATTAAAACTCTTGTGCCCAATGACAAGGTGTACTTATGTAGATATACGGTAACAAAAAAACCTTGACTGTTGGATCGGATCCGGGTACTGGTACGGCTACAGTTCACCTCCATTTTGTCCTCAATTTACCTTCCCTTCCTGCTTCCTTCGTTGGGCACCGTCAACCAAACCATCTAATGATTATATTACATCAAAAGAAATCACGACACAAAAAACGTACTGCTACACATAGACTGCTTTCCTCCAGGAAAATGGGGCGGTGGATTGATGGCTTTTGTTTTAATTAATCTTCGGCCAAACTCACGTGAGGATGGCCCTACCACTGCTGCTGGCTCTTTAGCTTAGAAGCTTAGCCTATTCTCTCCTAGTGTGATATACAATTGATATCAGTTGGTAGCACAGCGTTTTTCATTGTTTTAACGAATGAATGATTCGCATTGCATGTATTATCCCAAAGCCAAGTTTTAGATAGACAACGCATTTCTAACTAGCTAGCTTGGTGGCTATCGATTTGTTTGAGAAACCGATCATTCTTCTCCATTCATTAGCTAAAATGTCTGAAATCGCCAGTTTTATAACATGATGTTCTTTATCAATCCACTCTTGCATATTACATGCCACATATTCTAGATGACATTTTTGGGTTCTTCATTAACGAAGATAAATTATGAATACTGAACTGTCACTGCCGCAAGGGAATATGCACTTAATTATGAAGTAATAAACATTCGCCAAAAGAAAGACACGCGATTTTTTTGGAAATGTGTAAAATGTTTCATTTTATTCAACGTTTTTGAGTGACTGTCATGGCATTCTACATAAAGTAACAGGAAGGGTATTTTTAATTATAAAAACTAGCTATAAGTACATGTTTAAAAAGTGATACTTTGATACAAAAAAAATTATTGAGTGTTCTAGAAACTACACGTTTTCTATGCTCATTTGTATATTAAAATTGAATTTTAAAACAAAAGAACAGAATTGCACGTTATCGAAGGTAAAAATGCTTGTCCTAATAACATCTGGTACAAAAAAAATATTATCGTATTTAACTAGAAAATCAAGTGATTGGGAAAGAAGTAAACCTGTAAAAAATATGATTTCTTTCACTACATCACAGTATTTGTCATTCATCATTCATTATCTATACCAACAAAAAATGGTGCTTATTCTATTCGTTTTTAACGGGACTTATTGCTTAGGCAAATGGCTCTTACATTTTTCAAAAGTATTGTCTGTAAAATTGAGTCGATGTATTTGTTTTTATAGGGAGACCGACGACGAAGATGCTTGGCTTTTAAAGTATTCTAAAGTACATTATAATTCACTTCCTTTACGCAGCAGCGGCGGCAGCAGCTGGAGGAGCGAAGTTGGGATCACTGAATGTGATTTTGGGTACAAATCCTGACTCTCCATCAACATAGTATTCTACTGTCATGAGGCGTCCATCAGCAAGCCAAACAAAGTATTTGCCTTCCGTTCTCCCCGCTTCTGTTCCTTTCTCCTCGTGTCCATAGTAGCTCTTGGATTCCTCATCATTCACTTCCCAGTTGTAGTTGTACTAGGAAAATTAAAGTACACACATTATTACCATAAGTGAATAATCAGGCTGTACTTGTAGTAGTGATGATGACGGTAATTATGATCATTATTTGAATTAATTTAAATTGATTGACCCAAATCTTCTAGTTCTATCCCGCTCATTTATTTGCACAACTCAAACAATGTAATTTGAGCTGAAGTTGATGAGAACGATTTTGAAATGTACTTTTGCTAATTTCATACACGAGTATATATATCATATAGCTACTTCAAACAACAACTTGAGCATTAAAAGTTGAAAGAATGAAAGTGATCCTTATGTTGTCAAACACTATTTTGCTAGATCATTTTTATTGCACACACTTGCTATTGAAATGGAAAGTGACACATGCAAAACAAATATTGTGAAGGAGACTTATCAGATCAGATCGGATAAAACTATTGAGACATTCGAGATTTTAGTTGACAGGCACGGTGTGTGGTCATTTTTCAACTTTCTGGTAGCAAGTCAAGCTTTCCTCATTGAATGCCACTTATCTGACGTTTATATGTTGGATACAAAGCCAGGTTAAAGTATATAATAGTATGAAAAGTGACCCGATAAAAGACCCATTCTTCTGTGATGCCACCTTATATCCTGTTTCAATAATTCATAGTTCATAAGCAATTCTGTGCAAAATCTAATTTTGGATTTGGAAAGCAATGGAAGGAGTGGACATTGAGGATATTACAAATTGGAGTGGGCTTGAGAAAGGCCGGAAGAAGTATAAGGAAAAGGAGCATTATTACAATACCTTTCCTGCATCACATTACTTTTTCAATCTTGGTCATCATCCCATTCATTCTCACACAAGATTACTATGATTATTACCGAAATGAAAGGAGGGCAAAAAAAATGATTTCTATTCTTGAGTATTTCAAAAGGATTTGAATTGTTGGAAAAGAAAATGAATGAGAGTGACGCTATGGATCCAGATCAGTTTTGCAGGCTCAGTTGCTGCTGCACCCTCCATTAATTATGGGTTTCATACCTATTCTAATTGGTATGAGGAGGCTTGATATTGAGCATAAGATGATATCATCTCATGTTTTACTACGAAAGGATGGTCTTCTTTCTCTTGATAAAGATCGACATTACTTACTACATATGTATCTGCATATAAAACAGTATTATTTGAACTAGATTTAAAAAGTTTTTTTTTGTAGAGATTGTGATGACGAGTAGTCATCATGAATCGTGATGATTTAGCACCTCAACTCAACTTCTCATAACCATCTCATAACTCACAATGGAAAAAGGAAAGATATTAAATAGACAGATATTCCATTCACAAGTCTCAACATCATTTTTACATCAGCCCTAATATTTTTCTCTCATTTAAATTTTACTCTCCCTCTCATTGTCCCTATAATTATCACGATCAAGTGGAGGGCGGTGGTGTTTGGCTAATTAATAGCTGTGCAAAATACGACCATCGCTTTCTTTGAATGGTTTAAGTATAAGGCATGCTTACATTTAGTGTGTGAGGTGATTGCAAAAGAAAAGAACTAAATTTTACGGATATGGTAATAAAATAGAATTTACCACATACAATTTTATGGGAGCTTAAAGGATGAAATTAGTTTTTCTCATGAAGATAGCCACAACTCTTCCTATCATCATTATCATCATCAACAACACAAAACTATCCCTGTTAATCTAACCATGGCATTTTAGCAGCTGTCAAGAACGTACTTAGGTAGTATAGATACCCTACCTTAACTTCAAATACTTTTGTATCTCTACTTTAAATGAGTGCAAGAGAGTTATATAGAAATGGATGATGAATGCTAATTTTTTTCTTCTTCTTCCAACCGTCTACTCATCTAGTGGCAAACGAGACAAAGGCGGAGGATGATGACAAGATAGGTTTCAACAAAGGGATATTTACCTATCATGTCTGTGTGCATTATGTGATCTACGGTGTATGATTAACTGTCAATCGTATCATCTCACATCGCACATCACCATCATCATCAACTTCATCTCTTTTATACTTAACAAATTGCATTACAAACTGTCAGACTTTACCACTTTTCTAAGTCACATTAATACCAGTATTAGTTCCTTCTCTTCAAAAGAAATGAAATAGACACACAAGGCATGTATGCCAACTGTTACACAACAATTGACAACAATGCAATCCATGCTATGGCAGCAATGAGCAAGTCAAGACAAGAACTAGTGAGTCAGTATCATCCTCATCATTTTGAAAGGAAAGAAAAAAAATAAGGACGAAAAAAAACAGGGACTCTTTCAGTAAGAAACATGGTACTACACAATAGTGGTATTGAGGACGTCTGCAAAAATTAGTTTTGTCTCGTTGAGTTGATTACGTTACTTGGACACAATGTTCCATTAAATAATATCTATGATATATATTATATGGAGTCTATAAACAGATATTCATGTCAGATAAAAAAAAATATAGTCCCGCACATTTCTTTTATTGAGCCACGGGTTTCCTTCCTTTCTTCATGTTTGATGATATGATGCATGTTCGCAACTATAAAATCGCTTATAATGTGATGTGATGTGATCGCTTATGATTGACAGTAAATATGATTTGCTTAATGTGTTGCGCAAAACAAGAGAAATTGGACCAGGTAGTCACAGGAGTCACATGAGTGATGAATACATGAGCGAGGGAAAAAGTGTATGATTTATTTTATTACCAAACATAATTTGCGATTGCCGAGGAGGAATGCTATTAAGGGGATTGCGTATTATGTAAGAAAAAAGAAGAGGGACATGTACTACAAGTACACATATATAAATAACCAAACACTATTTCGTGACTGACAAAAAAACGTTTCTTTCTCCCTCTCTCCGTCCAACTCCTTAGAAAAGAAGTGGTCAAATGTTCTTGTGATTCGTAGCGTGTCAAAACCACAGAATTGTGACCTCATTGATTGATGAAGTAGCTAATAATATTAGGAAATGCACTAAATTAAATTGTATCTAATTAAAAATCTATAATTTTCTCTCCGCTCATTTGCATACTTAATGAGAAGACTAAATGTAAAGGAGAATGACCACAAGAGATGCATAATGTATCACCGATAACCAATCTGTCTCATCACATCAGGCTTGTCATGAATTCGTAAGTATTAAAACTACGCCGTGATTTGAATTTTAAATATCCCAAAAACTTCAGCGTCATTAGCCATGATCACTCTCACGTTAAAAGTCATTTTTATTCCCACACTTGGAGATTTTTGAATGTAACTAACGTAACGACACGCCTTGTTTTCTGCTCATTTCGATTTTTAAAATTGACTGTTGATGAAAGATGATGATCATCAATATCAACCAAACCCTGCAAACTTTGAGAACTGCAAGAGAATCTCCGTCTCAAGTATCCCTCATGATGGTGCATGACACTGAGAAATACATACATATATATATTCTGTTGAAAAGACAATACAACAAACAAGGATGATTAATCATCCTTACGCAAACTCTTGGTGGCTTCGTAAAACAATGTGGCATGGTGGATGAGCGTCGACACATGAACAAATTGTGACTTATTACTAGTTTTTCCCCTCATGGTTGAATCTCATGATAGCCAAGTCAATGACTAATTTGAAACCCCTTCATTTTTAAAGCTACTCTATCTTTATCGATGGCTATATGTTACTAATTACCAAAATGAGTGTGAGTCCCAAAATTAAGTTTCAAATCTTTATGAATAAGAAAATGATGTGATGTGATATTGCAACGGATCACTAACGAATGGATTAAACCACAAATCAACAAAAGACAAAGGGGCAATTAAATGAGGATGAAGATGATGACGATATGGCAACCTCCTGTAGATATACGTTTTTGGAGATGTTATCACGAAATAAATTGTTGAATGATCATTATTTGTCACATTATGTCGTAAGCAAGTATCAATGTCTTACGCTTACAGCTCTATAATCTTTTACGAACCGTAAGCTACCTTAAAACATTGCTAACTGTAAATTTTATGCTATCCATTTTTATATCAGAGCCGAAAGACAGGTGCAAATTTGGAATGATTACCAAAACAATGTTTCCAATATCATATTGATTTTATGTCTAGAACTGTTGAGATGAGATAAATAGAAGAATGAAGTTTGTTATTAAAAAGGAAAACCTTTCTAATTGTTAAAGATCACTGAAAGTAAATGCAAGCAGACAGATCGAGATAGGAATCATACACTTGATAAATTTAACGATGCGATGGATGGAAAAAAGGAAAATATTGTATGTTGCAGTGATTAAAAAGGGATATGGAAAGTGTATAGACGTTATAGCTTCCTTCATTGCGTTTCTCCATTTTATGACCTAATTATACATTACTTTTTCCTGTTAACACGTTACAAACTACTGATTTTAATGCTCATCAGCTAATTTAGAATATCTACTTAACAAACCAAATTACAGTTATAGTTTGTTAAAAACACTCATGTGCTAATTGAAAATGATTCTTTGCAATATACTCAACAGTTAAAAATTAAGACAAGATTTTGCAATTTTTGTAATTTGTAAAAAGAATTAGCTACATTTGAAATTCAGCCGTAAGCAAATGTCACCAGCTTCTTCCGTTACGCCTAATTCATGCACTCAATTACTTAGCCTTCAGCAAGGATTTACTGACTTCCCCTTAAAAATGACTTTTCTAAAGAAGCTCTTTTAAAAACAGGTTTTTCCTTGCCATGTTTCATATAAATGTTTGTCTTGTTTGCCGTTCCCAAGTACCTCTTTGAACATCAAGGGCAAATATGAAGGAAATGTTTAAAAACTTTGTGCAAAATTTCCCACTGGGATTTACCACACATAATACTTAGCAACTCTTTACTTCTCTTCATCTCATTATGCAATCACATCTTCAGTATGTCATCAAAGCCTCCTTTTAATAAAAAGGAAGATTAGTCACTATCTTTCAGTTTCGGTAGAAAAATACTTGTTTTGTTGACAACAAAGGTAGCGAAAGGAAAAGTATTTATATCCTTGAGAAGTGACAATAGACTACAAGTACCTATATCCAAATTTCGTGTCTATAGCTACGTGTATGATAAGCCTTGGTCAGAATTTAATTTTCATTTTCCTACGAAAACGGTATGAAACTTTTGCCTTCACAAAAATAAAGCATGTATATTATGTGGTAATACAAGATTATGACAATTTTCCCAGAGGGTTTATTCTCCTCAAAAGACACAAGATTCTTTACAACAAGTGCCGTTATGAACGGTCACTATGACTGTTCCTAGATTGTTCGCTACGCCACGTGCTACTTTGAAATTAGTAAAAATTCGATTGTTAAGTAGAAAAAGGGAGAATATTATAGGTAAGATTGAAAAATAATATTTGATTATATCAGTATATACGTATGTGAAATTCAATGATGATTGATGCTTGCTGCTAGTCAACTTGTACCTATGTCCATTTTTTTGTTTATTTACCTTGACCACTTCAATTGCAAACATCTTCATGAGATGTTTTTTTGATTGTGTTTGATTCCCTCTTCTTGTATCTGTGACATTTTATGGTAGTCATAATTTTATTGCCTTTTTAAAGTAATAGGCTGTTGTTAAGTAGTGATTTGTGCCGTCTTCTACCTATTGCATCTTTCATTTTTTCCCATCGTGCCTGTCATGTCATGCAATGTGTTAGTGATGCGCATTTCTGAATGAACAAAGATGTTCCTTTCAAACAAGCTTAGAAGAAGTTATTGACTACGCGTGACATGTGACTTTTGCTGTCCTTCAAATAAAATGTTAATCCTTTTTTTTATTTTTTGATGGATTGCAACTAATTTGAACCAAACTGTCTTCTTTCCTGTTACTAAAGGTGTAGGACCTTGGCCTATGCAAATTTTTAACGTTTTTATAACACGGAACTAATGCTTTTTCATGGAAATTTATTCCGAAATGGTTTCCTGCTTTAATCCCTAAATAACCAACTAAAACTACTTTTAACAAAGTACAAAACAACTTACGGGCATTGGCTCTGATTTCTCCTCAGCATCTTGTGGGCGAGCTGCGGCAAGTCCGAGAATGGCAAAGAGGAGTCCAACAAAAACGATTTGAGCTCTCATTTTTAAAGCGTTAAAGGAAATAAATTGCTACTAAACAGAAAAAAGAGGGAGAGAAAATGCTCCACAAATTATTTTTTTAAACTGATTTTGAATCAATCACTTTCAAGAAACTTCAGTCGAAACTCTATTAAGAGGTATGATAAAAGAAATCTATAAACTTTTGAAAGAAACACCACCTCGTAATCAAAATTTTCGGCTCGCTCGCTCTAGACGTACTTTTGGCAGTTAATGCTCAGACACTGTGAAGACCCCCTGAAGATGTGATCCTTAAATACCAAAAAACTTTTTATGGGACCTGGCCATTATTATTTTTTTACCAGGCAAAGGTGTACATATATACTCCATACAAAAACAAAAAATGTGTTTATACCCATAATATATTGTACATGAAGGGGTTAGACATTATAGTAATGCTGGTGCATTATCATCATTAGATATTGCTTATTATTTTAAAGTGACGGGAATGGACTACTGAACAAAATGCGGTTTAGTCACTCAAGTTAGTCAGTACTTGCAGTGTCCAAACGAGATGCCATGCTGCTGATGCAAGGTTACATGTCACCATTATATAACCGTGTTGGTGATCATCTTCTAACAAAAAAAAGTATTGTAGTTATAGTAAGTGTGCATGATAATATTGAAGAAATATATACACACACGGTAGCCCTACTGAAGGGAAGACGCGTGAGTGTGAAGGGATACAGTGCTTTGGTTCATGATGCCTTCTTCTTCGTCCGTTGTTGGTAAACATGGGTGATTTGCAAAAGGAAAGAATGGGACAGTGAACGATTTTTTTTGTAGCATATATTGTCTTGAGTAATCTTCTTTCCTGCTTCATCTTTTCACATTCGTTTGCAAGTCGTTGTTGTAGAAGCAAGGATAACGTTAGTAGTGGTGTATTTATGATTTGCTATTGCTATATATATATATGATAACTAGTAGAGCTGGCCTAATTGAAACGAAACCATGATGATCATAGTATGAGGAATGAAGTATAATTCCAAATCTACAGGTTAAGATAAAATGAAAATCTATTGAATTTTTGAATGTATACTTTGTAGGATGATGATTGTTGACGACGGTTTTTAGCGGAATTTCTTTGTGATTGTGGTTTTTTGATGTAGCAAACTAACATTTTTTTCAAGTCGCACTAGCCAAGAACTAATTGTAAAAGTAAACTTTATTGCAGTTTATCTGTTTATACAAACTTGGTGTCAAACACAATCCCATGAGTACGAATAAGTATACATCCATTGTCAGGAGTGTAGTTCAAATTGGTCCTAATTTTCTTTGCATGAAAATACTCCTGATTATTGTCTCCCATATATTTTTTAATAGAGGACAGACTCACTGAAATAATATCTTTATGTTAAATCTTCATGATCTTGTTACAACTCTAAACCCTATTAGTTATTTTCGTGACAAGAAAATTTGGGAAAGGAAAACTATTTCTCGGAATGATTGGGAAACATTTTCAGACAATTGAATTATAAATATGAATAATGAATCGTCGTGATTATTCTGAAGTTGTATTCAAAACGAAAAATTCTAGATTAAAAATTACTTCTTAAAGTAGCTGTATTAATTTTTTTATAAGGCATCCAAATTATGAACCAGAATGAATATCCTACATAAAATTAGAGCTTTTCACAGGATACTTTATTGCATCAGTCACTGTCACTGTTTATCTTCCTTATCAAGTTAATAAACAGTTAATTTGAAAAGGGGCAAGCAAATGCAATTTTAAGTAATTATTCATATTTTTTCCTCGGTTAAAAATTATTTGGAAGCAAAAGGGGGAGTTCATTTTCATATAATCATAGCTACATCATAAAACAATGGTTTCATTGTTAAATTTTCGTAAGTGCCATGTGCTCTACGAAAATTCTCATGTTAATAAACATGATTGCAATGCGGCATCGTAGCCAAATAGGTGCTTTGTAATTTATCGATATGTACCTTTCATTACCATAGTTTAAGTACCTTTTAATTAGAATAATAAAACTTTTATTTTGCCAAAGCCATGAGGCAATAATAAACTATGTGTCTATGTAATAAAAGGGAGTATTTAAAAAAACATGCCAAATTTGAAGAAATAGGATTTGTTTGGATAAAAAGCAAGAGTTCAACAGAAAAGGAACTAAAAAATGTAATTATCTTAACTATATGAAACACCTATTTAGAAAGAAGAAGTCAAATATGGGCTATCGGATTGCATCGTTACGTTGCCATGAAAGTAAGAGAGTTAATTATATGTCCGGAAAGATGTGACTCCTGATCTCCTCATCATATTCATTAAGCGCCGAGAATGGTAGTTACAAAAATGAAATGGAGTTTTGTCAACCAACTGATTTCAATCTTCATTAAACTACTTTAGCCAACAAGCGATGAAAGGCAGAGAGTAGGTAGTTAGAACCCTAGTTATATACCCACAACAAAAGCGAGTGTCGAGATTTTTTCATTGTTTGAGTATGTCTACATTGGAAACTCTTAACAAACTCGAGGGTTTGGCATAAATCCTGGGTATTGTGCTAAACTTATTATTTGAGATTTATATACATTTTTATATTATTCTAGTTTCAAGTACCCCACTCGAAAAGGAGTCATAATATGGTAAAATAACAACATGGCTTTAATCATAACAGGAGGCAAGACGAGAATTATGATGATGATGATGATGATGACGATGATGATAATATAATATGATGAAGCATGACGATATACCTGAACCCTAGATGCACGATAAGTGTGGTATATGGTACGAATATGCCATCGCCATCACATTACATGCAAAACTGCACATATTATTTAAGAAGTAACGTAATCCATGTCCCAAATCCAACAACTTTCCCATTCATTTCTCATCATGAACAAAAAAAACCTATGAGAGAGGAGATCATTTTCGATTCATGTACTTCTTTCTAAATGCTATTCACTTTTTTCAAAAGGGGCAGTGGCATACTCTCAGTTTGGTGAGTCGTGTAATATGTAAATTATTATGTGTTGAGCTGATCACCATCACCATTGAATCTTCCTCTCAAAAGAAAATACGTTACACTTGCATAACTCACATGTTTATATGTATCGTTGCCGGATGACGGTGGTGATCGTTGGCGGATGATGATGTATGGATTATGTCAAAACTAAGAAATGCTCAGGGTTTGAAGTAGGAAACATTGTGTTTAGGATAGTTGATAAGGTACCAATTGTGATGAGATACGGATCGGCCATCTCATGCTTTGCAATAAACATTATGGTTTTGATATAACAAAAAGCTAGAAATTAGACAAATAACCGTCAATGGTTTAAAATCATGATGGCCTTTAAAGCTACTACACACTCCTGCACTCTAATATTAAACGTTTTGAACGTGCAGTCACAGTTCATTCACCAAAGTGTATATTTATTTTCTCAATCTGTATAATTTATCTGCGTACTTAACGGGTAGTTAGCTCAAGAATAGGTAGAGTTTTCAAGAGGGTTTACTGAATATAAGTACCTTTCATATGTGTTCTTGTACTCAATTTCAATTGAAAAACTTGCTCCCTCGAGTCAACGAGCACTTGAAAGAGTTATCGGTGGGCTCATGCTAAAAAAAATGTGCAATTCACAAAAGACAACAAAAATTTCAAGGATTTATTTGCATAATATATGACACATTGGTATTATTTTTGTTAATCAATGATAGCAGTTAATCACGGGCTTTTTTATGTGTGATTATATGAGCGATAAGTATGACGTTGTCACTCCCACCTTCCCCACATAATCTTTGTCAGGATTGCTTTGAATGAAGTGTGAGTAGTTAACTTTATGTGTGTAATTTAATATTTCATATTTTTAGTTTATTGAAGGGGCCAAAAACAATGCGTGCATGCCTAATGTGTTTTCGTGTTAGTCAACCAGCGCAGCGTTGCATGTAGCTCCCACCCCCGTTGGCTCATTAATTCGGATTAAGAGTTCTAAATATCAATTCCTTTTAATTTTTATTAGTTATGAATGAGCGAGTTTCTTGAACGTAAACGTTCAAACTCATTTTTATTTTGCTTTGTTCTTCGGCACCTTTAAATTGCATACATTATCATTGCAACATCGGGAAAGGGTAAAAAAAATCGTTTGGTGGAGCCTTTCTAAGTTGATGTCGTGTGACAGAACAATTTGACACCGTGCAAATCATGCCCACCAAAATGCATCCATTTCATATCACACACATGCCAGCCATCCCAACATTTTGCAATTGAAAAGTTTTCTGTTGCATAAAGCCGCCCGTTCTTGATCGTAAACCATGGTTTACGAAAATTTCAAATGGTAATGAAACAATATGCTCAGATGCCGAGAGAATGAGTCAACGTGCCATATCTACACAATGCCTCACACACTTCCTCTAGAGAACGCACAAACAAAGGTTCTCTTTGCAGTTGCTGAGAAGAAGATGATATGATGATCCCATCATATCATCCCCTCTATAATTACCCAAACGAATCGATTAAGATGAACCAATGGCAATATATATTTTTAAGTAAGAAATTGATGCAACCCTCGGCATTTGCTTTGATAATAATTTATACACGCACAATAATTTTAGGATGAAAAAATAAATAAATATTATGTGACGCAAATTGATATTTTAGAAGATCAGAAAAACTGAGCAATACATGATCATTCATCATGATAATTTGATGTGAATCTTTTTGTCTTTTCTATTTATTTACCATTTGGTACTTCACTAGGAGTTATTATTTCGTCAGAAAATATATAGCAAACAAATGCAATGAAATAAAGTGGATGAAGTAATGGTTTGGGGAATAATTGAAAAGCGATTTATTACAAGCTTTATGTGTACATGATTAAGTTCACCAGTAATTTTTCCTGAGGACAGGCATTGACAATAGCACCGTTTTTATATAAGAATTAATAATTTCTTAAATTCTCCACAAAAGTTCCGGATAATGGTGACCTTGACTTGACAAAAAGGTATAATCTGAGAATGCTTAACGCAATATAACATGTTTTCTTTATCAAATAGTGAATTATTGTTGATAAATGCAGATTACAAGAGACGACAAAATGTTAGCAGCAGGAGCACAGTCGATTGGTAAAGGCAAATTTGTAAGGAATGCTGCATTACTTAGCTAAGGGTTAAGGTAACTCATCGTCAGTAAAGAAGAGGATCCTAGCCAAGAATGAAAGAAAAAAAAGATGGTAAATTAAGGAAATGAATGGTTTCCCAATACCCCTCATTTTCATGAATGAATGAATGAGCAAACAAAATGCATTGCAATAATGCATAGATTGAGCAGTAAGCTATGGGGGATGGCAAAGAAGAATGGAAATTAGGTAAAAATTAAGAATTTTTGTTCTTGAGTGCCAAATGGTAATAAATCCTTGCATTATTTCATACATTTTATACACCTATGTATATTCATATAGGCACATAATAATACTAATATATAAGAGAGTATTTACTATTTACTTATAATATAATTTAGCTTGAGTTGGTGCAACTTAACAAGTTGTAATATAGGTATATATAATACAAACATACTCATTTGCTTGCAAAATTTCTGATAATTTTATAATTTTCTTAAAAAGCAAAATTAGATACCTATTTTTTCAAAAATTACATAAAGATATAAATATACCTATTTGACTGTTTTTTTCGCAAAGAATTTCAAGGGAACATTATGCAAATGAATTGATGGAAGATTTATACCCATTCACAAACATAATTTTTTTATTGTTTTTTTTCGTCTTTTGATAGCCTTGAATACAAATAAGAAGATGAACATTGTATAAACCTTTTAACTGCCACCCCCTCCAAAATCAAAGTATGAGTTGTTAGCTTCTTTCAAGTTTCGAAGGTCTCTACTTACTTTGGCCCTTTCTTGCATCATAACTTCGTTGTCGTTCAACTGACACGGATAAAGTCAACCCCAGTCTCACGACTGACCTGTAGGGGTAACGGGAAAAAAGATTGTAGTATTTTTTGGTTTGTTAAGAATTAAGAAGTTTGACCGATTTCTGTAATAGAATTTTTTAGAAGTAAATCATGTAAAACACGTAAAACATGTATGTTACATGTTGTGATGATGATGAACACCCCACGCCACACGATACCATGGTAGAACTGTCAAAAGAAACTATTTGCTTTCAATTATGCACCTTCTAAGTAAGTAACAGGAGAGAGCATAAATTAGTATTAGATAAATGTTTATTTATGGTGTGGCAATATGCATATAACTGAAGCCCGCCACTGTTGAGAACTTGCAAAATTGTAAACACCTTTTTGCTACCTGACGTTTGATACGAAACTGAAAATTATGGATATTAGTGGTTTTGAAAACTGCAATTTTTTCATGTTAGTTATGCATGCATTCGGAATGCAAAAACGTTTTTCATATTTAGAACTATCCATTCACTCTAATATAACGTTTTAGTGTCAAGTGACCAAAATAACTATCACATATATTAATGGAATCAAATTGTGACCAATGTTGTTCCCATTCGTCATGTAAACATTTCCAACACGCGCCAATTTGGCACTAAATTGTCGAATGTATTCGTTAGCTACCCTTTCATAATGGGTCGTTAATTTTTCAAGATAACTACATTACACAAGCATTTGCTGTCTCATCCCTCATCCCCCTAAACCCTAATATGATCATGTAGATGTAAGTAGTGTATCACATAAGTACATATATTATGTTGCCAAGTAACTTGATACAACGAATCAATAATATTTTGTAAAAATGGTATCCTTATTGCTAGTTTTAGATGAAGATAATTCTCCAATAAAGTTGATGGATGACACAAATGCAACTCCATTACACAACCATGACAATGATGATAATAGTGTTGATGGTGACAATGATGTGGTGATCATCTTCTCGTCTCTCATTGACTTTTGATTATATTTGGCAGTTCGAACATCATGGACAAATACAATGGAATTCACGAATATGGTCTGGCATTCTCAATATGATTACAGAGAACGACAGAAAAGAGAGGCTCTGTCGAAAATTGAAGATCATTCATTGTAACCTGTGACAATAAATAATGATAATACATTTGGAAAAATATTTCAATAATACGGCACATTATCTGCAATACTTTTTAAGGAATGTGTCTCCATTACCAGGTGTAGGTACGTAGTATTACATCATTTTTTTACCTTTTAGATTTACCTAAGCAAGAGGAAGATTGAGGTATTTAGTACAATAAAAAATAGAAGATGCTAGAGAAGGTTATGAGCATTAAAATTGATACTTCTCATGAGAAAAAAAAGGTTTTTGTATTCTCGTTTTCAATAGAAGCTAATCATTTTCTATTGTTTGCGTGCATGGCAGACAAACTTTAGAAGAAAAAGGAGAAATGGAAAATTGGACATGCAACATCATCATCATGTTTAATCATGCGCATGTTATGAATAATGATATATGATACGATCTTATGATGATATTGATACTCATTTCTCAATTTATTCTTAAGATTCCTTCAACTGACACTAATCCAGGTTTCTTGTGTGTGTTTAAAGTTGCACTCAACTACGGAGCCATTTGCTGCTATTTTCAAAATTGATTGGAGAGCAAAGCGTTGACACATTATATACAAATTGGTGCCACTGGGTACTTTTTTTGTCGGGACGTAATTCATTCCCATTCATGACAAGTGCCTATAAAGTGACATTAAAAAGGAAAAACAGTAACAATGGCCAGCAGGATGATTGTCATTGCATATTTTAGTGCACGCAATTTACAAAAAACATGGGACATGAGGGAGAAGTACTTATGCAGTGGCCATTTAATTTGCATATTAAAGTGGCGTCTTTGGCGTCTGAAATAATGTTTGTTACTTCTTCCCTAATGAATATATTACTAGCAAGCTGATCACTTGTTCATGTTGTCTGCTGTGAGTTGAAGGCAACGAAATTAGTAATCGGTTGCATATTTTAGGTGTTACTTATGATTATGAATTAAAAATGTAATGTATAAATATAGCGAATTATTAATTTTCATGATGATGAGGAAATTGTTTTGTCATTAGCAAAGCCAAAAAATAGGAGCAGAAAACGCAATGGCTTCACAATTTCCCAAAATGCAAATGACCCAATGTCATATTTAATTTCTACAATTTCAACTATTCTCTTTCAAATGTTGAAGTTTTGGCTCCAAGATAAAGATGATATTGCTACAATGCAAGAATTAACTATAAAAGTCATGTTGAACACAAATGATTTCCATCGTCACAGCGGTAACTCAAAGTTAATCAAGTGGTACCAAAAAATACCAAGTGACAAAAACATTATCATATTCTCGCTCATGACTGTTGAAAAAAGACAAATGTTACGTGTTTATCAGAATGAATTTTATGGCTCAATTTATAGCGGATTTAGAAATATTATTCATGAGTTGAGTTGAAATGAAAGGCTGAATAGCATGTGTCTTTGGCCTTTCTGAATTTTTAGGAAAGAAAAAAAACATTTACTCATTTCGTCATAGTACATACGCCTTTACATTACATTCATTCAAAACTCGCCATTTAAGCATTCGTTACATTGCCATTCCCCCATTGAAACTGTGGACTCAACTGCAGCACATCATTTTTTTGTACATTGCACTTTTATGCAGTTCTGAACTTTTGTCCTTGGCAAATACGTCGTCTGCACGCGGTGAGTGAAGTGCTGATAATCCTGTCTCCTGCTACTTAAGTACCTTGCAACATGAGCCGTGTATTTAATCCCACTTCAAAAACAGGACATCAATAATGTACCTTTTCCTTTTTCAAAACTGTTTTGGGATGGATTGGTTAGGGTACGTCTGACTCAAGTTGAGGATTTCCCATTTTCAACCTCTATAAAAAACGAAATTAATACTATTAAATAGTGATATGATGGATGACTCTTACTTTTCCCTTGATGAGGGAGCCAATAATAGAGTTTTTAGATGAGTAAACACGTAAGCAAGATATACCTTGTCACGTTGTCACCTTACAGAAAGTGACCCTAACTGAGCATAAACCTCATTATAGCATATATGATGATTGTAGTGTGTGTGCAATAAGTAAATGCAGCATTTGCAAGGTTACCAACTAAAAAAAGACAGAATAGAATAATCGAGTACAACTGTCAATTGCCCGTCACCAATAAATCTTTCCAATGACAGTTAATTATAAATAATTAGTCGAAAACAAATAATCCTCCGTGGCACGATACAACTCGCATTTCTGGTGGTGGATCCATTCCATGCTGATCGCGAGCTTTCAATACGAGTTCAAGGGGTGTGCTATAATAGTTAACATGGCTGATAGCAGCAAAGAGTCAAGTCGTTAGCGATGAGCAGCATCAACAAGTCCCGAACGCTGCTCATTCATGCTCATTGTTCAAATCATCAGGTGCCCCCAACGTACCTGCCTAACTACTTCTTCTGGTAGGCCATTTCAATACTGTGTACTCAAAACTAATGACTTATTATTCAACTTTTATGCAGTTTCATGCTTAAAAGAATAGCAATTAAATTATGTATTGACGAACATTCAGCTTTCGCTCCCTCAAGCGAAGCATATTGTCATATACTTCGCTCATCTGAGGAGTGTCTTATTTGCACAGTGTCAAGTACAAGTCATCATCAAACCTGACCTTTGAAAAATTGAGGCGTGATATGATTGCTTCTTCATTTAAAGACCTTTTACTCCTAAATTTCTTTTGCCGATAATTATACCCTTTCCTCAAGTAATCATGATTATACATCATCAATTCAGTAACTGCTAAGCAAAAATATATATTTACAAAAAAATTATGAACAGTTTTACAACAAAAGCGTATAAAAATGCGTATATACAAATGTACAGAAAAATACATGAGTCCTGGAATCTAGAGTAGCTGCGGACAATGGAATGGTGTCATGATTAATAATTTACTTTTGCGTCACGGAACACACCTACAAAATTTACATACATATTTGCAAAAAATTTAAGTAGTTTCGTCCAGCATACAAAAGTTGGTGTAAACTATTTTGCATAAACATACATATAATATAGGAATCTATACTTCAAATCAAACCAAAAACAAACTTTCTGGAGTCGACTAATTGTAAACACAATATTTTTATTTCAACATAAAGTTCTGAACTAACGTGTCCAATTACATGCATTTCAATCGTTGTGTGAAGACATTGAAAGTTATAGGTTTGCTTATACGCCATCCGAATGTTTTTCATTTTGTGCATTTATTTAAGTTTGAGTTTAGATGACACATTTTTTCTGGGAAAAGGTTATAATCTCTGACAAAACTGTGGCTGTGCATAAAACTGCAGACACAGAGTAAACTAAATTACCTATATATATCTATTTATGCAATCTCTTATATTTCACGAATCTCAATAATGAGCATTTATGTATGTATTTGTTTCTTCGTCCGTTTTTAGTTGTCTTTATACTAACGCTGTGAATATACTTGAATTTCCTAGCCATGTCAAAACACAAAAGAGTTTAGCATGAGCATGCGTGCATTTTAAGCAGTGGGTTGGGGTAACGTTTAATTAGGAACTGAGGTTGACCTATGACCTCAAGCGTATACCATGTAGATAGCCCATGGTAAGAGGAGGATGGCCATCTCAGTTGTTGACTACAACTCCTCCCGAAGTTGAGCAGATAATCACTCCATACCCCGATCATTTTGGGGCTAGAGTTCAGTCTCGGCTATCCACTAAACCTGGCATTAACCAAAATGTGACTAAAGATGAATTGGGACAACACTTTTAACCTACCCAACATATTTTTTATTCCAAATTGTTACACGAATTAAGTGTTAAATTGCATGCCTGTTTAAGTCATTTCCTTTTACAAGAAATAATCATTTATGTGAATCACATGTCGTTGCCAATGCCTTGAAATACCAATTTAAATTACTAAATCTGAAGTGAATTATTTTCTAAATATATGCTATGTTATCTTGTAGTTCATTTTCCATGAAAATATGTATTCTTATTTTATGATACCAAATGCTGTTAATATGCTAATAAATTAATTAAAGTGGACATCACCGATTGATTCGCCGAAATTTATTTGCTTTATTAAAAAGTGTACGTTGTACTACCAATAATATATAGAACGTTTATTCACAAATGTGTGTATGGTAAACTTAAGTGGTACTTTTAGATGCTTATTGACGCTTTCACGGGAACATGTTAACGACAATAAATTACACAATGATTAGTTTTACACACATCTCACAATCGCACTCATGAGCAACAATCACCCTAAACACATTTGGTTATTTCAATGTTCATTTTTTTTGTAAAAAGTGATTAACAGTAATTAATAATAGTGTTCATTGTTTTGGTACAAATCACTAACTAGCAGAATTTCAATTATGTCTCCTCAGTTTATTTTTTTATTAACACATGATCGAAAAAGTAAATTAGACAAACTAACAAGGATTTTTTGTCCATTCACATTGTAATGCTAGAATGTAACCATTGTAAAAATGACTAGAGAGAATATAGTCAGAAACAATCTCAAAATATTTAAACTGATTAGTGACTGGACTGCTGCAGTGTTTTGATGACATGTCATCTCTGTTGACCTCTATTATTCTCACTTAATTCTAATCTCTACATTTTTGAATTGCTTGTTGTGATATGCACATTCACTGTTTGACATAATATTTAGGTTCTGAAACAATGTGGGTAAATACTAGCAAATTTTTTTCTTCAAAAAATTCAATTTTGATTATAATGAAGAAAGCATATAAATACATATAATATTATGACTACAAACACTTACAATGTAAGTGTTTCACACATAACTCGTCACTACAATTACATTAAAGGATTTAATTTAAATATTTATTTATATATAATATATATATATAACTGCCAAATAGTATGCTATTCATTCATGATGCACATCAAAAAGTTGAAGATTTAGTGTCCTAGTAGAATTTTTTCACGTAGATAAATAACTTAGTCCAGGAAACAACAAAGTACATTGCCTACTACACGCAACCTATTCAGTGCTTACAATTTAATAGATCAGAATAGGTTTTTCCAAACACTGTTTCTCTAAGCTAGCTGTGTAGTAGCATAAAAATAAAAATCACCATTGCTTTTACAATTACTTATTTCCTGGCTCGAAATGTTTTTTTTTTGAAGGTTAACTGAATCCCAATGATGTTGCATTAATAATTGATATATCACTAGCTTTTTATAATCATGTCATGTTTTTCATCATGAACTTTTAAAAACGACCGAATAAGTAATTCAGTTTGTTGATTTCACTTTCTTGAATGACTCACCTTACGTTAGGCACTGTGATAATCACTACATCTATTTGACTCAATCATATCATATCTTCATCTCAGTGTTCCTAATATAGAGTGTGAAACAATGAAAAAACTTAGCATAACAATATCTCAAGTGAGCTAACTACTTTTAAACAAAAGAATTGTTGTAATTTATGCTTATACCTTTTTGCTCTATCAGTAGGTAAGGATGTTTGTTAAGGGGGAAGCAATAAACAAACGCTTTCAACTACCATTTCGTCAAACTTAGGAATAACTAAAGCACATTTTTTAAGAATCTAGAAATGGGATGGCGTGCATACGTTATACTTACGACAAATACTATTTCTTTGAATCAGCCTTGGTTACACATCTTGGCATATTATCATCTTCAGTGTTATCAGCCTTCAAAAAAATTAACGCTTTTCATACAAGAAAGTGTGTTCGAAGAAAAAACATCGTTGTTGATGTTGCAGCTTGCTAAAAATGGTTTTTAAAGTTACTGTATTATATACGCAGCGAAAGGCGTTGCACAAATTAGGCTGGCTTGGCTTGGTAACAGTAATTTCCATGTAGAATCGCACTTCAAACTGTTTCTCAACTTTCAAAATAAGGGAATTGGGGACAGGACGGGATAGGAATGGAAAATGCTTAAACTTATAAGGGGAAAAGCCATACAGTGTACGTTGTTACACTTAAAAACTACGTTGTTGAGCCTTCATTTACTACTTCATACACACTCCATTTTTTTTATGAACAGGCTCTAAACATAAGATCTACTTGAGCTGCTACGGATTAAAATTACTGAATGTTCCAACAGTAAATACTTCTGAGATAAAAATGCAATATTATGTTTATATAATGTACGCGTACAAAAGTGTAAAGGAATAGTTTTACATTGCTTGTTTTTCTAATTAGTACATACAATTAGATACATATGTAAATGATCTCTTCTTACAATTTACAGTATCAATTCTGACAGATCATACTCTTGCAAATAGGATTGCAAGTTACAAAAACATACAAGGGCATTCATTTACATTGAGAAAATGGCAATTGCAAAAAAGATACCAAAACCTGAACTAAACTCGAAGAAAATTTTTTTTAGCATGCAATCGTGGGTATTGAAACGAGTCGTTGATCGTTTAATCTTTTTAACCATCAATTTACATGTTGACAGATTTTATAGCAGGAATTTTTGCTTCATACAGTAATATAATATTTTTTTTGGTACCATGTACCGTTGATCACCATTCCCATAATATATATCCCTAATTGTTTAAATTAATAATACATTATACATTTACCTTGTCTTCATTGAACAAAGCAGGAAGGGACAAGTTTGGGATAGAAAAGAATGATCAACAACGGTACAGATTTTTTTAGGATCTTTTGAATGTGTCTGGACGCCATTAATCGCGACGAATCCTCCTCTTTTTTAGGCCGGCAGCAGCCTAAAAATAATGAGTTACAATGGTTACACAACTGAAAATGAATGCAATTCCTTATAAAGTTGGAGTTAGCGATTTTAAATCATTCTAACCTGTGGATCTTCAGGCTCGGGGATAACAACTTCATCTTCTTCAGCAGGTATTTCCTCTACTTCCTCGCTGTCCCCTTCACTTTCATCGCTTTGCTCATTTGCAACTTCTCCAGTTTCCTGATCATCCGTATCTTCAACATTGTCGATAACTTCAACATCACCTTCTTCTTCGGCATCCTCTTCTTCGGGTTGCTCCTGCTCGAGATCATCCTTTGACATGCCAACACGAGAGTTGTTAACAGTTCTTTCTGCCGCTGCCTGTGTAACAGTGTGCTTTGATCGTTGTAAATTTTCACGGACAGGTGGACCGCGAGTTGGTTGATCGTTTTCATCAGCGTCTTCGTCTTGTTCAGTACTAGCAGCAGGATCTGACTTCTTATCCTGTGTGAATGACAAAATATCGGGATGCTGTGGGTTAAGTTTGAAGCGGAATAGAATTGATAGAAATATAGATTAAATAATGCAAAAGCTTACCTGACTTCCTCCACAACAGAACGCAATAATAAGCACAACAGGCAAACCAATCACAATGGTATACACAGCATACAGCCATGGGTGAGAGTTACTGTAGTTGATGATTCGATCAATTACACCACGCTAAACGGAATAGTAATTTGATTAAATTACAGAATCTTTACCATATTAAATGGCAAAAGGTAAAGAAACGCTTGAAAATGTTTACCGAGTCGCGTTCCAATGCACGAGTTTTAAGATTAAAGGTATTTTCAGTAAATTCATTAACGATGGCTTCTTTGTCAGAGACAATAAAATTATCAAACAAAACTAAATCTGTCATTGTCCAGATTTCGAGACCTACAGCACCCTACAATACAGCAAAAGAAACAATTTAAGATTCAATGCTGTTTAATTATTACCTACAACATTGATGGAACAATTATACAAACATGCTTCTTACAATCGGAGCCATCTTAAATGGTTCTTTATCTTCGAAGTAATCAGGGTTGGGAATCTTGCGACGAGACCACTTTCCTTTGAAGTTGGGGTTATCAATCATAGGTGGTTGCCATTTACCTATGAGATTGTATTCGAATAATTAGTTATATAACAACCTACGATATACACCTCCCTCGCAATAACACCCAATAAGTTACCTCTGAAATTGGGGTTCTCAATCAAAGGCGCAGTCCATGGGCCACAACCAATGGCATCTTCACATTTGGGATTGGGGATCAAAGGTGCTTCCCAAGAACCATCCATACTTTCGTCCCAATCTTCTGGCATTGTTGCGCCTGGGTCTGGAATCATCTCCTAATTAGATTGAATATATAACACATTAGTATTAGTTTATGATTTCTACTTATAAACATCAAAGGTAGAAACAATTACCGGCTCATCTTCAAGCCAACCACTCGGGGTTTGTGCACTTGGATCAGGGATTTTGGGTGGAGCGTCCTCGTCCCAGTCTACAGGTTTACCAGAGTTATCATCAGGAATCCTCTCCCTTTCGTCCCAGTCGGCTGGTTTCTTATCATTGGGATCTTCAACTTCGATTGGAGGATTTACTGGTGGTTCCATATCTTCCAAAAGACTTCCTTGGTTGATCAATAGTCCATCAACAAATACCTCAAATCGATTGGTGGGTTTCTGTAAACATAAATACTTTGATTAGATAGCTGTCTGCTACTCTCACTAATCAGAAATCAGAAATAGTATATTTACCAGTACAAGACGATACAGGTGGGGTTTTTTGTCATTAAAGGCGTCCTCAACGCGGTTGGAAGGTCGTTTAGAGTGTTTCTCTTCAAAGGTTCCATTCAATGGGTTTTTGTGGCGGAATATGAAATGAAGCTGCAAATCAGACGGCATTACTAAACCCAATGTCCATAACTTATGAAAAGGAATCAATATATTAACACCTTCAGTCACCACTTTTTACCTTGATATCACTTCCACATTTATCAGGACCAAACATAATAGTGTAAGGTGTCCTATCATGAAATTCATCCAATTTCATGTCCTTGGTGTCCGACAACAATTTGATATAAGCACCACCGCAATCCATCCCATTCTGGAAAGTGACTTCGTACTGAACAATCAGAGGCTTCTGATTAAACTCAAACTTTCGATCCAACTTAGCTGAGATAGCTGCATGTTTCGCTTTCGAGTGCAACACAAGGGCCCGATCGTTAGGAAAAATACGTCGCTCTGGAAGGTCAAACTCCCATCGTCCCTCATACTTGAATACATTTTCATTGTCTTCCTTTTGAGCTCGGGAAACTATCCACCGTTTCTTAGCTTCATCAGTGTCATCAAATGTTTCATAGAAGTGTACTGATTCTGAAGGAACTGGCGTCTTGTATTCAATCTCATAATCATCCAATTTCTATTCAAAAATAACATGTAGAAGCCACTGCAGAACAATTATACCGAACCACTAGTACTGAACTCAATATTAAATATCTTACCATAGAACCACCCTCAACATCATCATTGAGATCATTGTCATCAACCTTTTGCGACTCTTGATTAGAATGAGATTGAACAATCGACGAAAATGTTAATAGAAATAGTAGAATACCCGGCAACGCCGGATGTACAAACTTTCTTGGCCCCATATTGTTTCAACAGTACAGTGAAGATCAGATGATTAAGAAAATCATCAAACCACACCTAAAATATGTTAGCAAAGGAAACTGGTAATTAGCGTTGATGACTTTGTGACAAATTAGTGATTGAAAGTTAATTTCACTATTCTACAACCAAAATATTATCCAAGCAAAAAAACAAAGTGATTTTAACCTTTAAAACTTTTTTGACTAGTACCGAAGTGTAAACGATACGATCTTGGAGAAGACGGTGAATTTCTTTAAAATATCCCGATTCTCTTGGTAGTCCTTTCGAAATTTAACTTTCTATTTGCATCACAACGACGAGTGACTCAAATGATTAGACAATATCAACATCTAGTAATAAAAACGAAAAATTATTAAATTAAACAATAATTTTATTTAAATATATTATTGAAAAAAAAATTCTAAGCAACACTAGCTAAATTGTCATTTACAATGCAAAAGCTAGCTAAAAATATCATGATAAAAGTTTCCATGGAAACAGCTGACACTAAGTCGGTACACATCAATAAACTCATACTTACACTTGTTACCAACGACGCCGACTGTTACTTCACATTTCTGTTAAAATGTTAATAGCAAAACAAACTAGTTTTGAGTTGCTGCCTTGTTTGTGGTTATGAGAATGAATTGAAAACTCAAGCCGTACGTACCACGATGATTTCTGCCTGCTGACTGACTTAAGGAAGAACTAAGCTATTTCCTACTCAAAATTCTACTTACTTTTCATTCTACCAGAGTTTCTCGGAGCCGATGATGATGATATTAGTTTGGGGGTATGGTATCGTGTAGCTGTAGCTTTTAGCATTTACCTCATCCAAATGAAGGAATTGAAATTGAGGACTTGGTACAGTTGTTGGGCTGAGACACAGAAAGAGGATGTAAATGGAAATAATGTAAAATGTGAATACGATACGTGTGCGATGGTGATACGGGAATATTATGCTTTCAATTTCAACACAGGAACACACCAGATCAGGAAAGACTAAACGAACACACTCACGATCACAGCAATTGCGTAAACGAAAAGAGTCGACCGTGCAGTGTACGGCACTACTGGGGGCAGCACTATTCTACGCTGTACATACAAACAACACACGTAAGCAAATGAAAAAGGGATGGACGAAGAAGAGCAAATTTTCATTTGAATATGTATATGCAATTTAGTTAAAAAGCAATAAAACCCTATCCGCTCACTCGCTTAGAACGATGGTTTCTAGGATAAGTAGAGGTGAGAATGATTAACAGGATAAATTACGCCGATAGCACACACACATCGATTTGAATGATTTTTCCAAAATGGGTTTCCATCAAATAATTTCGAAAACACGCAAAGTTACATTGTCAATCGTACATTATGTGCACGTATTGTAGGTAGAAAAAAACTCGATTTTGAAAATAAAATTGTCGAATTTTAAAAATTCATAGAATATTGAAGCAAGTCAAGTCTCGTTTTTCAAAATTTAGAAAAGGAAAAACTCGGAGACGATAGATTTACGAAACCAAGGTAATTATCTGTTAACAGTTCAGACTTATCCGTCCGTTTACTTTGATAAAGCGATATTGACATAAAGCAACCGAATACCAAGTATAAAGTAAACAATTATTGACGTGCAAGTTGTATGTAGAACTCAGAGATGCACTTACCAGGCAAACAACTACAAACTTTTATAAATACTGACCAGTATTAAGTAGTACGAATTATTAGTTCATCACATCCCTAACTGCATCGCATCGCGCACCTCTAAACGAACGAACTAACCCTTCCTTAGTATCAAATCACTCTGGAGAAGATCTACAAGTACATTCAGTCGGTTCAAACATTCAGATATTAAATTTCTTTTTACTAAAACACCGGAAGCAAGAAGCACATGCAAACACTGGGCCTTTTGGCTACAAGAACTCTTAAGACTACTCAACACGTATTCAGTAGAGTTCATTCCGTGATATTCACCACGTAGGTTTCGTGACTTCCAGTGAGAAAGAAAGAGAGAGAGAGTATACTTCTTGTCACTTTCCAACCATCACCGCATTTGCAATTCTAATACATACTTAGACGCTGCTTTTTTACACAATGCTAGTAACGATATGTGACATTAGATATCTCATCGTCAGACTACGACAAATTTTCGAGAGTAATCTACAATGTCAATACTACATGGTAGCTGGTCATTGGTGTATGTACCTCCCTGGCTCCACCAAGCCATGTGAGCTAATTTTAAACATCATGTTGATGTTTTTTAGACAAATGTCAAACAAATAGGTTGCGTACTTTTCAAAACGAATCTTAATAATAGCTTTCAAATATTTAGTATAGCCTAAATGGACAACGCCATGATTAATTTCAAGCGAATTACTAACTGCTGAGTATCTTACTTACTTACTACTTCGAAAAGTAACTGCACTAAAACACTGCCTCAATAAGACAAATTACTCATTTTTGATCCAGATAATTACTGCCGTGTTATCTGATTTCCAGCATTATTAATTTTTAATGGTAATATAGTTTGGATTACAGGATTTAGATTATTCGTTGTAATCCACATTCCTAATGCTGACTAGAAGTCTGGATTAAGTAGAAAAGAATATAAGTCCTTACCGATAATAACAGACTCATGAAAGATAAAAGTAACAAATGGGAAGTCAGGTTAGTCAGGTGCTCATGATGATTTGGGTTAAAAAAATTATGCACCGAGATGAAAAGAAAGGTATTCTAACGTAAGCAAGTGTGTAGATTTGGCTGATGATGGTTCCAAAATAAAGTTGAGTTCAGGTTCCAAGCTGGGTTGAAAATTGAGTTGACTTTCCCAAGCCAAACTAACCCGTCCAGTATTGGTGACAACTATTAATTATAGCGAGTCAATAATTCGCTACTACTAATAATATCCAAACTGCAAACGGTCCTTTTACGGGCCAAAACCTTCCAAAGGAAAGTGTATATATTCATGAATATGCAGCTCAAATTCCTGTGAGTTCCTTGGCATTCCCATTTTGATAGTAGCGGCCAATGTTTCTTTGTTGGAATCGCCTATGACTCTACGTGCTTAATTGGAGCATCCAATAACATATATGCATGAGTTTACCTTTTTCATTTACTGCTGGACTGCTGCTATGCTTTTCATATATATGCTGTAGAAGATAGGGTTTTATCCGCTGGCTGGTGTACTAATTGTTTAAACAAAACAGAATTTACATTTTAAAGTTTTATTTATAGGCGGACATACGAATTTCTGGGTCTTAGGCCATGGTACATCTTGCACATTCAGTGGCTATGGTTTTGACTTTAGTACTGACATTTCTATGCTTATTATAAGGCTAGCTACTTGTGCTGAACTTACACCAATTAGTGTTCATTATTCTATTCTCGTCACAAACACCAAACCAAAATTTAAAAGCCCATACATAATAAGCTAGTGAGCACAGTGCTGTATTCTATTTGTATAAAACGAAATGCCTACATGGCTGATGGTAAACTAAATTTTCAAAGAGCGATTGTCCATTTTATAACCAATTACTGATCGATTTAGTTATATATAAGGTAAATTCTACAAATTACTGGTTTGATAAATTAACAAGCGAAGTGCGAGCAGGAAGTTTACGTTCATTTTTCGCCCTTTCTTTCTCTCGCAGGAAGAAGGTAATGTGAATATATAATGCATGCGAAAGCTCAACAAACGGCAGACAAGAACAAAGAAATTAAATAATGCTCAGGAGCTAGTAACATCAACAAAATACACACTCGACCATTTTATGCATTTGTTACAGCTATATGTATTATTTGTCACATAGGTTTCTCAAGCGATGTGACTGGTGACGTCGTTGATTTACTTAAAGATTTTAATATTTACTTAATTTATAAGTATTGCTACATTGCTTTCCGTCATAAAATCCAAGGTATCAACGTCCAATTTTGCAGCAGTGGATTACAAGCCAAGAACGATCCTTATTTATGCAAATAGTTCAAATAGCCGGGATATATGTATGTAGATACTCTATTTTGATGAGTTTGTGCAATTAACTTAATTAGACTAGATAAGCTCTCTGTTTATCAAGATTTCAGAGTTGTTAAAATTGAAATTTTCCATGCAGAAATTACAACTTACATTTTTTAGAGTCGGAGGCGGAAACCAAAATTACTTATCTTGAATAAGTTCATAAATTACCAATTACATTCTTGTAGTTCGTAAATTTAATTGTAATGTCTGCCCGATATTTTCTACAACTGGTAATGTCGATGAGACGAGTCACATGCTAGATCTGGCAAAATAAATGTGTCAAGTCTCCATTCCAGTACCTTACAACATCCTATACTCTTGTTGATATGCACTTTGAATGGAAAGCCTTGTTCAGCCTTGTTGTCGTTATGTTTGCTATAATGGTTGCCATGGTTTGTGTCAACAATATACTACATAGTCGTATCGACTACGTTCTATGCCATACACTTCCTGTCGTACGTAAAAAATCACACTTTTATTGGATGAGAATCGTTTCAAGTCATACTGACCTTTGCCATAAATGTGTTGCATAATTAAAAATTGAATATCGTTAGCTGTGATATCATTGCATTGTCTTTGACTTTGACGTTAAGTTTAAGTACTAATAATACTAGTGTCAGGCTTAGTCCTTTAAAGACTTCTAGAAAGGTGGCAACGAAAATGTGGCAGTGAACAATTAAATAGTTGTAACTGAAATATCAATTTGGAACTTACAATGGGTATTTTTGATAAACTTGCTGGTCTCTTGGGACTTCGGAGGCGAGAAGTAAATGTTTTAGTCGTTGGTCTTGACAACAGTGGAAAATCGACATTGCTTAATCATTTTAAATCAGAAGAATCTAAATCTTCAGAGATTGTGCCGACGATAGGCTTCAACGTAGAAAAATTTCAAAGTAAATCATGCGAAATGAAATAAAATGCAAAGTGTAAGGTGGAGAACTGAGACATGATATAATGAACTAATTAATGAATTTATAAGATACAGATTGTTCAATAACAGTAGATTGTCAATAGCGAAAATGTTAAAGTAATATCAACGAAGTAAAATGTTGCTCAGTTTTCCTAACAACCTTCACTTTGTCTTTGAGTTTCACTATGCCGTCTTGATATACTTGCATATGTTACCATGCATAAATAAATTCCTGGTATCTGATTCATGTCAATTTACTTAAAATTACAGACAAAAATGTAGGGTTTACGGCATTTGACATGTCTGGACAAGGTCGATACCGTAGTCTATGGGAACATTATTACCGAGACTGTCAAGGAATAATTTTCGTGATAGATAGCAGTGATAAGTAATATGATTTGTAGCTTTCATATGTCATTTTTAAATGCGTACTTTCTAATAGAGTTTGAATAACTATAAACCTACGTGTCTATTACTTACAGACTTCGATTCGTGGTAGCAAAGGACGAATTAGATACATTACTACAACATCCTGACATAGCAAATCGTCGCATTCCAGTGTTATTCTTTGCCAATAAAATGGATGTGAAGGAGGCTATGTCTGCAGTGAAAATATCTGCTGCCTTAGGTCTTGACAGGATATCAAACAAACCTTGGCATATCTGTGCTTCTAATGCAATTACTGGTGAGGGGCTGCAGGAAGGAGTGGAATGGCTAACTGGACAAATATGGGAATATGTTGATCGAAGACGTTAATATTTTTTACATTCTAGAATCATTTAAGCATTCAGAAATAACTTCCTATACATCTCTTACCCTTCTGTTTATTCATTGCTGACAGCTGAAACTAAAATACTATGCCAGTCAAACTAAAAACTTTTCGAACCCTATTTATGTATTGCAATTGGAATAATAAATTATGAATTTTTTACTACAAAACTGAAAAAGAAACGAGTGTTTTGTTTTCTACAGTTATTATTACTGTTACTTTCGAACATTCATTGGGCTGATATACTTAAATGTGCTTAAAAGTTTTAGGCAGCAGAACACATTTCATTAATACGAGAGAATTCTTTCGACAAGATTTTATTAGCAAATGAGAAGGCTATAGGCTTACAATAAGTATGTATACATATTTCATTTAGCATTTAACCTGCTTAGAATACATACATTCACAACTAGCTTAAAGTCGATACGTTTTCAATACACTAAATGGCATCTCAGGGTCTAATGAAATCTTAGTCATAAAAATTGATAGAATCATAATGCTCGAAGCTGGAATCTTTTTGTTCTTTATATTTAAGAAAGTTGTGATTTGCAACGTTGTCTTATTTAATTTCTTATAGGAGTGTTAGCGATCAAACGATTCAGAAAAATAAGATTCCACTAGACACTGGATCCTCAGTCTTTTTATGGAACCCATTTTATGGGAGAATGTTTGGAGACCTTGCTTCCAGGCTTGGTCGGCGGCGGAGAATGATCCAATCGACGTTTCTGTGTCGCGATTGGAGGTTGATTGGTGTCCGCAACACCATCTTGACGACTCCCGTGTGGAAGACGATCCCCTTCAGTACTTCCTCCTTGATAACCTCCCGAACGCCTTTGTCCGAATTGTCGGTCTGAATTCTGAATGAAAGAGCCCCTGCCGCCACCTCGTTGATAACCTCGGTTGTTATTTTGTTGATTTCCTCCAGGCCTGCCATACAGACGAGGACGATAATCTAACACAATCGGCGGAGTTGTATTTTCTTCTTCATCCTCTTCCGCAGCGTAGGCAGGATCAGCCCTTGTGTACCGACCACGAATCTCAGCGAATGATTCTAGATACTCTTGCATTTTGTCGTCATTCTTCAACAGATCTTGAAAATCCCATTCCCGAATAGGCTTTTCAGCAGGCGGTGGTGGGGGATGGGTGTGAATGGGCGAGGATGCTTCTTCTGACTCAGAAGATGAATTAGAAGTGGTATCATCCGACAACCGTTTTTGTTTGATGCTTTCAGCAACTTCCTGTCTTTTGCCTGCGTCTGATGGATCCATGTTGACGTTTTTTTCTCTTGCTGTAAACAGTAAAAAATGTGTAAAACACAATCAATCATTGCCATTTTCATTACAATAATCTGCTCATAATAACATCATCAATCATGAATAAACTATAAGGAAAATTAAACATTTATCGTAAATAAATAGTACCTTGAGATTTAGGCTCGTTAAATACTGTTCGTCTCCCCCTGTTGCGTGATTAAGGCAAACTATCACAATCTGGACCTCAACTTCTGACTTTCAACCTCAACCTTTAGCTTTGTCTCCTGCAAATAAAAATTATAAAATGCCATTAAATGTTACCGTTTTACATTCAACATTAGCTTCTTTACTTAAAACCACCACAACTTATATCTAATATCACCTAGAAATAACCGAAATCAAGGAAAAATTAGTTCTGGTCACTGGTCAGGCAACCCAATGTTGAATGTCTAATTACCTCAATGCTGAGAATAGCAAACACTCAATTCAATCAATAATTCGTTGGTTTGAAATCAGAGTCCTAGAAAGAAAACCTGACACATTGACTACACTACCGTCAAGTCATTTAATGATTAACAATGAAATATTACACAGCAATCAGCAATTTAGTACGTTACCAACTGATTACAATTTTCACAAAGAAGTCCCTCTTCCTGCTTCAATTTTCAAGTGTCAAGAAACCACAAAAATGTTCACTGTCAAGCAGTGACCAGGCGGCGACAATTGACACCACTGACTGACACGGATCTTCAATTACTAACTACCAACTTTTCTGTTTATGTCAAATAAAATTAGGCACATGAGATTAGTTTCTTTAGTTGCACAGGCAACAGGCAATAGTAACAACTAAAATGTAAGCAATGAGCTTACCACATAAACTTATTGAGCTGAGAATTTCAAATGCAAAACTTTGTACCTCGTCAATGTGTGGGTAACGTGATACAAAGAAGGGAATGCTTTCGAGGCTCGGATGACTGAGCATATGACATGCAATGCAAGGTTCGTCTTGCTTATACTTGGATGGTGTATATATGATGGTTATGCACACCCGTCTGTAGCAGTCATACAATTATGTTCTTTGGCACACCACACATAAGTTTTTAGTGTTAAGTTAGATGTTGAGCACATGATTATTACTTCAGCCTGCAGCTTAACTACGGGATGTCTCTTTCATCTTCTTCAGTTTCAAGTTCCGCTGTAGAAAATAATAACGTAATTGAACACATGGATCAAGAACTGGAACAAAATGACAACGGCGACGTTTTCGAAGAGGTTGCTGGCATTGATAATGGATTGAGGAGAGCAGTTTCTGTTTTCACACAAACAGATGACGTCGATACTGTGGATTGCAGACCTGGAGTAGTGGGACGATTGCCAATTCGTGGTGCAGAATGCAGTAGTAGAGGCCACCAAGAGGGTAAATAATTGATGACCATTCTGAACTAAAAACATAATTATTTTGGGTTGAACATAATTTGTCTTTGTAGCATACTAAAATTATTTTTTCTCATTTCAAGGTGGACTGTTTTCTAATTTAATGACGTTGGTACTTCCTGCAAGACGAAAACGAGGAGTTGAGCCAGACGATGGTGAACCTTTGGGTGTAAATTTTCGATCTATCTCAACGCAAACGGAAGAGTCCCCTGCTTCAATTAGAGGTACGATTTTAAAATAATGTTTATGTTACTAAGAAATACCAAGAGATTGGGAAAATACATGTCTCATTTCTCACTCGTGTCTGCATGTAATAAATGTAAATATGCCATCATTAATTGTTTTCGTTTTTTTCACAGCGTATGAACTTTGTTGTATGGTGATCCAGGAATTGGTTTTGGAAAACCCAGTCTCACAATCGTTAAGAGATGATGTATTTGACTCTATCTGCTGTTGTGTTTGTGAAATATTGGACAAGCATTCCATCCTCTTCAATGGAATGCTTAGAAGGTTCGAAGTAACGGATTATAGAGTTTTCTCTTCTATTGCGAATGAACTATTCGAGGTGAGTTTTAGTATAAATCGTTAGCTAAATATTTTTCTGGTTAATTTATGACCTTGTATTGTTGCATTTAGTACGATTTGGATTTTATCTTTTATGATTTACAGGTTAGCTCTGAAAACAACGAGTTCAGGATTACTTGGGGCCGTGTAGTCAGCTTATTCGCATATGCTGTGAAATTGGCTCAAAAACATAAGGAAGAGCAGGTCGAGGATAACATTGACTATGTTGTTCATTACTTATTTGACTATATCTCAAGAGAGTTATTGGATTTTGTTGAAAACAATGGGGGATGGGTAAGGACATTTATTATTCATCAATGGATACTGCTTTTGTTATATTTCGTGTTCAGTGTTAAGTTAATAATGTTAATGACTTAACTGTAAAGGACATGAATTGCATCTACAATGTTAAGGAAAGTAACCATATTTCTCTTCTAACTTTATAGGAAGGTCTAGTCAAACAGTTCCCACTTCCGGATACCGAAGAAAAACAAATTAAGAGAGCAATGCTTTGGTCTGGTTTATGTGTTGGATTGGGGGCAACAATGTATGTCCTATCAAAATAAGTCAGAAATTCTGTCTCCTCTTTACGAGAAATTCTGTTTCCCCTTTACGAGTCCTGAATTGGGTACAAAGCTTTCTCTTCAACCCTTATTCATAACATCTATTCCATTATTCATGTTAGTTAAACATTCTAAGACTGGAGATGAATCTCGTAATATTACACATTACGTTTACGATAAATCACAGAAATGCCTTTCATTTGTCACTATTAATCGTTCGAACAAGTTTAAAATGACGTCTTTCAATTATGCATAATAGTTACCAGTATTTTTTTGAATCGAATTAATTACATGTGTGAACTGAAAAAATATTAACCGTGTTTAGTATTTGGCAGCTACAACTTTTTTCCATATTACACTGGAACTCCTAAAATTATTTGATTTGTTGTAAACTAATAGTACAAAACATTTATTTGTATATTTTAATGTATAGTTTGTCAAGTTGAAAATGAAAAATTGTACATTGCAGCTTCTCAAATCAAACAAAATTTAAATAGGTAATACATGCTGCTCTAAGTTCGGTGTTGTAAAATGATATAATACCACGTTGTATTTTTCTGGAAAAAAGTACATAGTTCTGATTCCGTTTCATTATAAGGATATGTATCTTGTAATTAATTTAACCGTTTCAGTTAATTTTGTATTATATGCTGTGAGAGTGTTCATTCTGGATCAACCCTGGTAGTTCTTACTGATTAGCATAAAAATAAATCTTGAAGCAACTACCGTATTCCATGAGAAATTACAGGACTGTGTACGTGCAAGGTGGAAGGAATGATAATTATGACTTGCCATTACCCAACTCATATTTAAAATAGCTTTAAGTAGGTGGCGAGGCTGATGTATATAAGGATAGTTGTACAATTGCATTAGTGAAACTCTTGTTCATTGCTCGTGGTGTGAATGGTTTGTAATTTTCTTATGAAAATGCTACTTATTAATCGATTGTTTATATAAACTTAATGTCAAATGAACTAGAACTGACAGACTGAGAGTTATAACTGACAGAATTAGAAATTGGAAACCAAAGTTTCATAGATTTGCGATCTAAATAAAATTATTTTGTGCAAGAGGAAATAAAATGCATTAAATGCACCTTATTACGCATTATATAAACTAAGGGAATGAAATGGAAGCTCGTGTATCGCATCGCATTCATCTATAATTGAAATTAAGTTTACTGTATACATGAGAACACGATGCATCAATGACATTGATTCAATGTGGAAAATTAAGTTTAAAAGCATTAATGCAAGAATATTATGTGATTGCATAATACTTAGTTTTCTAACACTACTTGCTAATTGTTAGTTGCCGTAATTTCTGTCGTGGAAAATTAGACACACAAGGATTATGAAAGCGAGTAGATTTTCCGTTAGATGGAAGGCATATGGTAACGGTTATTGTGATCCGGAACTGTCTGTTAATCAATGGCGTCACAGACTTCCAACAGTCTATGAATGGAGTACTTAAAAGTAAAGTGTGTTAGCAATTATACCATTATTATCCAGTTTTATTGCAGAAACACATTAAAACAATATTTTACACAAAACATGAGTAAGACAGAGGCAGAGTATGTATGTGAGGCAGTTAAGTTGTTAATTAGAGAAAGGTTTCAGTTAAAAAACGAGAGAAAAAGTGTTTCCTATATGTATATAAAAATATTTTTACATTAATTTTGATTTAATTCGGGATAATAGTTTGTGAAGACTTGTATCCACACCTCCAAGTTTAATGAGATATGTGAAAAATGCCAACGAAAAAACGATTATTTTTATTTAATCATCATTCGAACAGACTCATATTGATGATGTTTTTTTTAAATTTGTGTTACTAATCTGCTATCTCTCTGCAAAAGAAACATTCATTCAAAAATGAATTGAGACGAAGAGGACTTATGTACAATTTATATCTTTACTTGAGATGAGCAACTTCAAGCACCTACGTCCAAAGACGATATACCTCTCGGTACCCGCTGAAGTTCTTAAGTATTTGAAGTCGGATTGGATGATCATGCTTTAAACTACTCCTACCACAGCACAGTCTTTGTTAATTATGGAACATCAACTTTTGACTTGTGGCAACAAAGATGATAACACGTCTTGGGCCCCTATTTTAAAGTATGTGGAGGATACGCCTCCTCCCATTCCTTCAGTGTTTTTACAGTAGTTTCACCAGCAACAACCCTAACAGGATGCTAATGGGGATACGGAGGAGTTGTGGGAGAGAGGTACTGACACAAGCGAAGACGAAAATCATAATGTGCGTGAGGATGATCGAAAAGGCGGAGAGGTAGAAAGGTTTCACGAACTTGATTCTCTTCTAGATATTAGCATTAAGGAGCTTGGAGGGGCTGTACTGGCCAAGGTAAACAGGAAATGTTTTAGTCGCTGGTCTCGATAACAGTAGAAAATCGACGTTGCTTAATCATTTTAAATCAGAGGAATCCAAATCTTGTGTAGGCTTCAGTGTAGAAAAATTTCAAAGTAAATCATATGCGAAATGGATTAAGATACAAAGTGTAAGGCTGAGAACTGAGAAATGATATGATGAACTAATTAATGAATTTATAAGATACACGAGGCTATGTCTGCAGTGAAAATATCTGCTGCCTTAAGTCTTGACGGGATATCAAACAAACCTTGGCATATCTGTGCTTCTAATGCAATACTGGTGACGGACTGCAGGAAGGAGTGGAATGGCTAACTGGACAAATATGGGAATATGTTTATCGAAGACGTTAATATTTTTAACATGTTAGAATCTTTTAAGCATTCCGAACTAACTTCCTATAAATCTCTTACCGTTCTAAATAAATAAACAATAAATTATAAATTTCTTAGGACAAAGCTGAAAAAGAAACGAGTGTTTTCTTTTCTACAGTTATAATTACTTTTAGTTTCGAGCATTCATTGGACTGATATACTTAAGTGTGCTTAAAAGTTCTCGCCAGCAGAACACATTTCATTAATACGAAGGAATTCTTTCGACAAGATTTTATTAGTAAATCCGAAAGCTTACTTACAATTAGTACGTATACATATTTGATTTAGCAAACCTGCTTAGAATACATACATTCACAACGTGTTCAAAGTCGATACGTTTTTCAATACAATAATGAGATCTCGGGTTCTGATAAAGTACAAGTCATAAAAATTGATGGAATCCTAAATCTCGAAGCTGAAATATTTGTTTTTATATTTAAGCAAGTTGTGACTTGCAACGTTGTCTTATTCTATTACTTACAGCTATGTTAGCGTTCAATCGATTTAGAAAAATAAGATTACATTAGTCACCATCCTCCCCTAAGCAAAGATTCGCCATTTCAACCAACGATAATTCATACTCGGGCTCTGTCTTCTGTCATAATTTTTTCAAAAGTTAAAACGATTGGCAAAATTATTTAAATTTTAACATCAACCATTCAAAAATCACCGGACGTTTTAAATATGATGAATGATTCACTTGACTTACGGTAAGAGGAGCGAAATGTATTAAATCGTCAAGAGCCTTGTGATAATCTTCCCAAAACCACTCATTCCAGGTAGCACAGCCTTGAATAGTCCTTTTAGGTGGCTCGAGCATCAATCCAGGAGTGCAAAACTTCATGTCTCCAACAATAACAATGACTTCTCGCTTAACCACTAAAGGTTCTTGTCTTGGCATTATAACCAACTTCCTTCTCTTCGGGACTCTAAGATTTAGTCAGATTTAACACAAAGCTAACAAAATATAACCGAAATAAAATAAGTTAGAAAAGACTTACGGACTCGGGACTCTCACTGGAGGCGGCGGGGGCTTATTTCTGTCCCTCATGTTGTATTTATACTTCTCCAATGTCAAATGTGCTGTAAGCGAATCTACGAGCGACCTTTTCTGACTTCAAGTGTGTGCACTTGAGGTGCCGGAACAAAGCTACCGCCCTCTTGAACCGCCAAAAGCAGAACCGGCACGAAAATGGGCGTTCATCTTAGAAAAAATAGGGAATGCGAATAATGCAATTAAATTAATATTCCCATTATTTGCATGCATTTAACTTTTAAAAATAAAATTTCCGTACCAGCATGAGTATCCAAGTGAATTCTTAATTTACTATGTGATGATAAGACGAGTCCACAATGGGGGCACTTGTTTAAATTCAATCTCCCCTTCTTCTTCTTTGTACCAACTCGCTTAGGGGGCACCTTAACAACCCCATCATCAGTCTTCCTAGCTGGAGCGACTTCTACCATCGAGGTTTCTAGAAGGACTTCTTTTGAATCCGAAGATGAATTCAAAGTAGTATTATCCTTCAACAGTTTTCGTTTGGGGCTTTTAGTTCGTTCCTTCTCTTTAGCCATGCTCAGTCTTGTGCGTACGCCCGATGGACCCATGTTGGCGTTTACTTCTGTTGCTGTAAAAAATTTGTACACCACAATCAGTCATTGTCATTACAATGTACAATGATCTGTTCATAATGACATCATAAATAAACCATCAATAAGATATCAACTATCTACACTATCATTCCAACAATCGTCTTAATTAAATAGTACCTGTTGAGTCTTCTGCTTGTTTAATACTATTCAGCCTATCCCATCTCCTGTAGCGTGATTAAAGCAAGCTATCCCAATCTTTACCTCAACTTCTGACTTCAACATTCAGCTTTTGGCTTTGTGACCTGCAAATGAAAATTATAACATGCCATTAAATGTTACCGTTTTACATTCAACATTAGCTTCTTTACCATTTACTGAAACCCCCACAACTTAATCCAATAGCAGTAACCAAAATAAAGGAAAAATTAATTCTGGTCAGACTACCCAATTTTGAATGTCTACTTACCACAGTGCTGCAAACACGTCAATGAATGAATGAAAAGACTTTATTTGTTTGCAAACAATGAAATATTACAGTGTACAGAGCAATCATAAATTCAGTACACTACCAACTACCACTACTGATGACTGATTGCAATCTTCACAAACAAGTCCCTCTTCAATTTTCAAGTTGAGTGTCAATGGTCAAAGAATCACAAAGATGTTCACTGTCAACAGTCACTAAGTGACCAGGCGACAACAATAGACAACGCTGATTGACAACGATCTTCAATTACTAACTGCCCACTTTTATTTTTGTCAAAAACAATTAGGTACCTGAGACTAGTTTTTGTTTTGATTTTGCACAGAACAGGCAATAGTAACACAACTAAAATGTAAGCAATGAACCTACCACATAAACTTATTGAGCTGAGAATTTCAAACGCAAAACTTTGTACCTCGTCAATATGTGGGTAACGTGATACAAAGAAGGGAATGGTATCGCTTTCCTTGCATAAAATAAGGCAGGCTCAGATGACGGTGATAGGACATGCAATGCAAGGTACGTCTTGCGTATATTTGGATGGTGTATATATTATTGCTTATGCACGCCCGTCTGTAGCAGTCTCCTACATTTATGTTCTTTGGCACATCACACATGAATTTGTTAGTGTTTAGACGTTGAGCACACGATTATTATTTCCCCCTCCAGTTACTGTGTATCTTTATAAATTATATTTAATTTGTGTTACTAATCTGCTATCTCTCTACAAGAGAAACGTATTCAGTTGTCAGTCAAAAATGTCTGGAGACGAAGAGGACTCGTGTAGCATTTATAACTTTACTCGTGATGATATTGACGCTGTCAATCTTATCAACTGGTATGGCAATTTCAAGAACCTAAGTCCAAAGACGATCTGCCTCTCGATACCTCCTGAAGTTCTTAAGTATTTGAAGTCAGATGGGATGGTCATGCCTCAAAATACTCATACTACAGCCCATGTCAATATTGGGAACAAAGAGGAGGATGATGATAATACATCTTGGGCATCCATTTCCGATCATGGGGACGATAATCCTCCTCCCATTCCTTCAGAGTTTTTACAGCAGCTTCGTCAACAACAACCTTCACAAGATGCTAATGGAGATAGTGAGGAGTTGTGGGAGAGAGGGAGTGACTCAAGCGGAGACGAAACTCATGATTTGCGTGAAGAGGATCGAAAAGGAGGGGAAGTAAAACAGTTTCATGAGTTTGATTCGCTTTTAGATTCTAGCATTAAGGAGCTTGGAGGGGCTGTACTGCCTAAGGTGAACAGGAAATCGCCTAAGGTGAGTTTTAACCTGGTACATTTTTATAATTTGAAGTGATAAAACTTGACCAAATCATGTAAATATAAAGGTGTTTTTTTTGATAAGGATGCCACTTGGATCGCATTCAATAGATCTCTCAAATGTTACAACCCAGGGGACATCTATCTACTTCTTAAAACTTCAGACATTGTGTCCCAAGTTTTGGAGGATCCGTATAGGGTGGGTTTATCATTGATTTCGTTTGTAGTTGCCAGTTAGTTGTGTGATTGATTTGATTGCATGTTTTCTGAATGTAGGACTGTTCTGAGGAAGAGTTTCTTGGTGCTTCATCGCAGCACTCTACATCAACAACACCGTATATTCTGGTGTTGAAAGAGTGGAATGACAGTTGGGGGCCAGATATGGAGTTTAGGTGCTTTGTCTGTTCGAATCAGCTTACTGGTAGGCACACTAGATAACATGTCTACTTATGTGTTGCCATATACAGCGCTCTGTAATGTTCTAATGGATAAAATGTTCTTGTTCTGTTACCACGTTTAGCAATTTGTCAAAGAGATTTGGATACTTGCTACTCGTCCATTGTGAACAGGAAGGACAAACTGTTAGCTAACATTCAAAACTTCTTCGTCAGGAATATCCTCCACCAGTTTCCAGTTGATTATTGTAAGCTCAAGTTAATTCTTTCATTTGGGTTTGCACAAAGGTGCTGGGTTCTAAATAGTATTAATTTGGTCCATGCTTTACTGTCTTTTCCTTTCCCCAGATGTCATGGACATTATTTGTCACCCAAATGGAGAAGTTTATGTCGTGGACTTTGACGTATTTGGACTCATTACTGATCCATTATTGTTCACTTATCAAGAGCTTGAGTCGTTTTATGAAGACACTAAGAATCATGATGGTTCGTACAAAAAGCACTGTATTCGTGTATAGTTCTTTTTATTCTGAAAATTGTAATAGTAATAGAATTTGATTTTTTATAGGTGCAAGTGACAATAGGGTAAGTGGTAGATCAACTGTTTCAAAGCCATTTGGTCAACCTTGTCTACGCTTCTTGACTGAAAGCAGGAACTTTCGTGGGCGAAAAACTACAAGACACTCGACGCTGAGTAATGATGTGATGACTTACATGCGACAAAGTTTATCCAACGCTTAATCCTTCTAATTCATCACATTTGAGAAAATTACTGCAGTACCGTATTAAATCAAGGAGGACCTCCCGTGCTTTTCTAAAGCAGGCCTGCGATCGTCGTGAAATAACTGTCCGTTGCGTATTCGGAAACTTTTTGCGATCCCAATGGTGTGTATAAGGTGTAAATGTAAATCCCTCAGTGGTGGTGGTAGCTTGGCTATTTTATATTTGGTGGTTTACATAAGTTGATTTGTATTATCCTCGCGCAGGGGCCATGCTAAAAGTTTATTTGTATTTTAGTGTCATCCTCGCGCAGGGGCCATGCTAAAAGTTTATTAGTATTTTCGTGTCCTCCTCACGCAGGGGCAATGCTAAAAGTTAATTTGCATTTACTTATCACCCTTGCGCAAAGGCCATGCTAAAAGTTGATCTGTATTAGCTAGTGTGATTGTGATTTATCGTTTAATAATATTATAGTATTTCATATAATATGCTACTTTTTGTTAAAGACGGTTTGTGTTTTATACAACATGTTTATGTTTATTGGGAATAGTCAACTTGTCAACTATAGAATTAATTAAACGAAATTTACACACATTCGTTCTGTCATTCATGTTTTAGTGATATACATACATAATCCTCATATATTTCCCCCTCAACTTACCTTACTTACCTAAGAAAATTAATGTTATAGAATAAAAAAGACAAGAAGATAGAACCGGTGGGACGTAAAAATTTACAAACTAACTTAACAAACAAAATAAGTCATGGAAGAAAATGATTTGTGGCCTTAGACTGTTATGTGCCAGTCTTGACTAACTTTTTAGAGAATTTAAAAATATTAATTTGGCAGTCGTCACGTGTCAGGTCGCTTCACACATTGTCCAGATCGGCAGTACTAGAGAAATAACAGAATGACATTAATTATATTTAGTACAACAGTTTACTAAACAATTAAAGTAAATAGCCTACCTTCTTTCTATCACAAGGTGTTCCTTCCAACGCTGGATGCGTGGATATAGCATGCGTCCCATTTCCACAGTATAGAATCCAGCATATGTTATCAAAAGGGGGTTTATGTCTCTCAAAATGTGGTTTGAAGAATGATCCCATTCCAAGGGAACACTGAAAATTGGCATCATACTTTTCTCCAGGAAGCTTCATATCCGATTCTGGAACATCATCATCTAAACTCTTTTTCGTACGTGCAACCAACTCCTCCAGACAAATTGGACGAGATATCATTCTTCCTTTGTTTCCAAAAGATTTTCCACGTAACTCAGAGGTTCCATACTTGATAAAATCTTGTAGATTACTGGAAGAGCAAGGGGACCAAGTTACTTTTCCAGGTCCTGTTGTTGGGGACATGATGTATTTTGTCGAGTCACACGTGTCACTTATTCCAACTCCATCATGCTCCATTCCTAATAAAAACGAATCATGACGTGTAGTAGGTCTACCAATAAAACGTAGATAATACTAGATACAAAATTCTTCTACTCTTACCTAAACTATGTCCAATTTCATGAGTTGTAATGTACGCAGAAGCAAAGTTGAGTCCTTCACTAATTGAACAACTATAATACCTATAGCACATTGTGCCAGCCCACGCCAAACCTAAGTAAGATTCATGCACATGTTATATATATACTCATTCTGGTTCTAATAGTTTTACATGCTTATGCTAGAGAGCTACTAATTATGGATGAGATGAGGTATTGCAGGTACCTGCTGTGGTTTTTACACCTTCCTCATGTAGATCAATGCCAGTGAGGAGAAGAGCATGATCCCATTGTGCACTGTTAGCATTCTTTTCTCCAGCATAGTCACAAAAAGAACTGAGATAAGCTTTAGCTTTACCCCCATTTGTTTTCAAGCTCCCTGGCTTCCTCTTCATTACTTCCAAATATACCAAACGAAAACGAAGGTCTACTCCCAAAGTAGCGTGTTGGTACATCACATCCATCTACATTCAAAGTAAATGATGCATATGCATGCATGTATCGTGTCAGATTTCATTCTTTTGGAAGGAGAGGAGCTAATGAAAAGCTTACCATATTAACCATGGACGTTGCATACTCTTTCAATTGCTCAGTAGTATCAAGAGTAAACTTTGATTTCATTTTGTTAAACAACTCTTCATCAGTGAACACAGCTATTTCAACAACACGCTGCTGTTGACTTTCTTGAGATGTTGAGGCCGAAGTTTCCATTACGTCCAGTGGAGTAAGCAATGTGGATGGAGAGGTTTTCTTTGTTGATGCACTTGATGTTACCTTTTTTGCAAGATTAACCTTGGATTGTACTCGTCCACGGTCGCTTCTACCGAAAAAGGGAAGTGAGGCTCCGGTATGAAAAAATGGTGTGAGAATTGAGCTCTCTCCTATCATACTTTCTCCAGAGTCATCCCAGTCATGGCTCATCATAATATTACGGCGAGCATCAGCATCCAATGCAGCAAGTCGAGCGGCTTCCTCTAGTTGGGGTAATGGAACCCTGAGAACTGTATGATTTTTTAGGATTTTTAGAACAGTTAATGACAAAAAATCGCAATGAAATGGGCAACATTTTATATGTTATACCATCAGAAACATGGGCTGCTAGGTGTCCAGCTAGTTCTTTGTGTGGAAGGAGGACATGATCCAGCGTGTCAAACTCCTCCGATGATTGTCGTGTCATTTCTCTCTTGTAACGCCTTTTATTAATACCTTTAGATACTGGCTCAATATACCATTGTCTGCCGTCTTCCATAATTATAAGCCCACTCTATAATCAACAGAGAGACAAGATAATTAAAACGGTCAGTTGTCAGTGTTTGTTGTTGACTTGAAATTTGAAATGGCAGTTTCTTACAAATCCTGATTTGGAAGAGCACGCTGAAAGCAACGCGATTCCATTGACAGGGTCCGAGGACGTTGATTTCTTTGAACTTAATGGTGGTACTGATGTAACTTGGCCAACAAAATGACAGTTTATGGATGCATTGTTGGGTGGATTCCATTGATAATCGTTATCACCGTCTCGAACAATAACTCTATAGAGCATGGATAGAAATGAGAGTAATGCATGCATATAGTCAATTCACAATTTCAAAAGAACATGCTACTAACTTTAACTTTGGATGAAGTACTGATGATTTTCTCATTAAATGAATCCGAAGTGTTTCTCGAGGCGTTATAGCTTCATATTCTGCTCGTTTTTCTTCGGGTTCCAATTCAATTATATGGAAATCATTAGCTGCTATTCCAATTTCGCCTTGTCCCATATCGTCATTTTCCCAATTCACTCGGGTTAAAAAACGGACGCCGGTTCTTTTCCATTTTTCTAATTCGGAAGTAGCAAAAATTGTGCGGTTTATTTTGCATCACGAGCATGATTTAAGTATGATGTGGAGTTAATCTTCAACTCTTTTTATCTTACCAGTGCCATTTTCTGCGAATGAATTCCATGACGTGGATTGATCACTATGAGTAGCTTCATCATCTCTATCCAATTGGTTTTTTATCACTCGTCTCATAAAATTCTGTTAAAATGCAGTATCATAGCTGTCATTCATTAATTCAACTTAATAACTAACAATAGCAATCAGCAAATAGCAAGAATTATCAATAAAACAAAATCATCGGCATTTAATCGTAAAGAAGGTTGTCAGCACTGCCGCCAGTCTTTACTTTTTTAAGATCACAGTTTAAATTTTTGGCGATAATGATTGATACCCATGGAATGATCTTGATCATTCAAGCTAAGCGAAGACAGAAGCTGAATGCTATCTTTATATTCTCCATGTTAGGTTTCATTAGATTCTCCGGAAACAAAGTAAAAAAAAAGTTTCCTATTTTGTTCATAAGTGCCCCAAATGTTAAATGATTGCATCCTCAATGAACGTTTACCTGTCTTCCGACGAATGACATAAGCATTACAAGTTCATCAAATATCTACAGCCATACATATATATAAAACATTTTCACAAATAACATACAGTCGTCGAAATACAACTTTTGGATGAATAGTCATTTCAGCTTAATTTAAGGTGAGTATGCAAACGACTATACAAACATATTATACATATCAAAGCACCGGTTGATAAACTGCTACAAATACTTTACTGAGACATATTTTGCATAAAATACAGTGAGCGAATAGTGAATGCATTGTAAAATGAATGTATGTACACTCATTTGTACATCTTTGATATTTTAATTTGCTATGAAACGCTACATCATCTACCAAAAACTGAAACAGACGACTCATGACCAGAGATCGAAACTAATCCAAGCAATTCGTTAGCTTTGCTAATAAAATTCAAAATATTCATACATGCTAATGCATGCTATATTTGGATGTTTAACTACAAGCATGAGAAACACTACAGTTTTTATGTGAGCCGAGCTCATCCAACTAATGACATGGGAAGAGAACTGGTTAACTAGCATGACGCCGCATTCCCCATCAACGTTCCAGCTCAGCTTCCAGCATTCATCCAACGACTTGAGCAGTTAGCTACAGAAATTGAAGAGCTAATCTTCGTAGCACAAGTGTTACATAATGTAATTGGAACGCTCCGCTTACTACACTAGCTACGCTTGAGTTATCCTCAACAACTTATTATGTAAACCTGTGAGAATTTACTGCACCATGCTTTCAGCTCGATCTATATAAAATATATTATGTATTTCATTACATAACAATTAAACCAAAAGCATGTTAAAAGTTGTCTAAGACGGGTTGAGTTGCACTTGAGTTATTTGTGTATCAACATAGAATACGACGTCAGTAAACGTAACAAAAAATGCTCTCGACTGGAACGGTGTTGGTACGAATAAGGAAAACACAAGAAGTTATAAAAGAATGGAAAAAAGTTTCAAGAAATAATTCTACTTTGATCAGAACTGAGCCACGTTTTCAACGTGTATAACCTAAAAATGCGTAGAAGATCCAGATGCCAGATCATGTAAAGTTTCTAATGCCTATCTTAAAACTCGTTCCAGGTACAAAAAATAACATTCAAAATGCTTATACTTGAGTTGAGTTTTAATCATAGTTTATATGGATCACATTTGTATGGATCTACTTTTAAAACATGTTGGTTATTTAGAACAAGAAGAGGGTGGAAACAGGACATTTTGGCTCATCATTATAGTCACAAAAGTACATCACAGGCATCAAGATTAATTGCCCTTTGTCTTTCTCTTTTTACTCAAAATATGATAAAAGAGAGATGGATGTTGTAGTGGAAGAGCTTGTTTGTTTGTAAAGTTTTTATTAGAGTTGGAACTAAGGTGTAAGGACGGAGAAGGTAGAAGGTTTATGTTGATGATGAGCGTCATCCATAAAAGCATACAAAATTACATCGCTTCAGGCCAGACGATTATGTCATTTTTGAGCCGGAGAGCTGATTTGTGCTAATAATGTCAATTAATTTCACTGTCATGGAATTAACATTGATCTTTTGTTATATAAGTTTTTTGAAGAAGGTTAGGCAATGAAATTAACTTTGTGTTCTTGGTACTCAACACAATGAACTTGGCTCACGGATGGATAAGTCTTGTTGAGAGTTATGTTTAGCTATATCTAACTAGATCTGGATACCTCCTACTGTCTATACATATGCAAAAATATACATTCATATTATGTAGACCTCCCATAATGCAGAAACGAACAAAGGAAATGTGCAGATGCCCTCATGGTTCAGTGGTTTGCAGTAATTTGCTTGCTTGCCTTGTGTGCATATCACTCGTAAACTTAATTCACACATAAAAATTATGATGACTATTTCTTGAAGATGAAGCTTAAGTAAAAATGTAATTACTTGTCATCTCATGATAAGTTATTGTTATTATAATCATCGTTCTAAATGATGACTTTTGAATCTTATATTATGCTTGATGGAATAAATCTTACCTGAGGAAAAATTGCACTCTCTGTAACGGGTACATGACATATAAAAAGTAGTAGAGCACACTGCACAATTAACAAGAAATAAATATTTTTTAGCCAGCTCCCACTCTCATCTTTACTCTTTCTTCGTTTCCTTCTGCAGATTAGGGAAGTCATGGCTGGTTTCAACTCTCCAGAAAAGGAGATGTCTTATTGATGGAATACGTTAGAAAGCACAGAGTTATGATAAATTTTTCTTACAAAATACTTTTTAATTTACATTTTAAACGAATTTAATGAGCTACAATTACACTTAAAATGTATTTCAAATAGCTGCTGGAAACGATCTACAGTTCCAGGTATTGTTATTTGGCATTTTCAACTAGGCAATTACTTCACAATTTCGTTGTTAAACGTTCACATTCTCACAGTCACTACCATCCAGGTAAAAAAATTATATTGTTGCTTTTGTGGAGGTACCTAACGTTATCCGGTCTCGTTAGCACGAAATTATCCAGCTCGTCATCGCTCCAACTGCTGGTTTGCGAATGAATTGGAATGTGAACTGAGAATGAAAATTCCCAGCGTTGCTCGCACTCTCTCTCTCACAGAAGCATTTCGATATAGCATGCAATAAACGTTGCTCATGTTATGTTAAGTTTTAATTCGTTGACTCCTCCATGGACTTGTTTTCATTTCAGCACATGCAAAAACTTCTGCCATCCTCATACCTCGTACCAGAAGCATCATCAAATATAGCATATACCTGCAAATCTCATTGTTTGTTAGGCTTCACTGCTTATGTCTTCCCATCTTTTAACTTAAAAATGACCCAAAGTTGCTTAATGCAGGCAGAATGGAGTAGATGATGATATGTGATGATACCTGTAAATCTGATGGAAGTGTAGATAGATGCGCTTAATAAATATATACATAACCAAAAGTAAAATTATATATACAGTCTTTGGATGGACTTATAGTACATTAAGCCCAAAATATATTTTTCTCATTTCATTGGAACAAAAGTACATTGTCAGGGGAACTACTCAAAGAGAGATAGAGAGAGAGAGTAAGTAGTGAGCAGTGAGATAAACCATATCGCCTAGACATTCAACCATTTCTGCTAATAATTGTCCTTGCAAAATATACCATGGCTAAAGTGTCTGCAAACCATGTCTTTGTTCTCAGAGCAACAATCATCCTCTAAAACCTATGCAACGACGATGATATGATGTGATGACGTGACTAATACTACATTTTTACGCGTTCAGTACAAGCATCCAACATAGGTTGATAGGGTCGGTACACTGAGAGACTCATATGTCAAAATAACAATGATGGACATTTTCCTCTACTCTGCTGCAGTTAGTTGACCAATAATGGATACGGTTGAGCGGATGGCCAATGACAATGCCATCAGAATAAAGGATGATGCTTTTTTTATAGTGTATGACAGTTGAAATGCACATTATTTACGTTAGGCAGAAAAATATATTTACGATATTTTCAGGAAGTGATCACTCTTCACCAGAAAAATACTGGCATAAACATTGGTTTATTGTCAACAACAAAATCTTTATTCAATATTTGCGTGTTTCTGTGCCGTGAGTCGTGAGTGATGTATTATTTCATGGAAAACTCCACGTGTACTCTACGGTACCAAATGAACTGATAGATGATTATGATGCAAGCTATTTCAAGCAACAATGGAAAGCTGATCTATTACTTACTAGGCAAAACCCAATGGATTTAATATTCTGTTAATGGGAAGTATAAAAAAAGACACTTGCTCATGAAACTTAGCATATCATTAGAGTGAAGTTTCCCCACTCATATTTCTCTTTTTTAAATGGGCAGTTTACATGATGCACCAAGTATTTGGAACAGTCATTCACCTCATAAATCAGTCGTCAAACTGTTGTATTTATAAGTTAGTTCATACTTGATATACAGCCAGTTTGCTACAAATTAAACTAGAATCCCAAAGATCGCTTAATCTATAATTACATTATGAATATGCATGTTCCTAAAGAAAGTATTTTGAACGTCCAAATCGTGCAAGTTTGTATCCATATAATTGATGACTCACTAACTCCACAGAAAGAAATTTTCAGGTATTGTTCACTCATCCTGAATAATCTTTTCTAATTTAAATGTCCAATAGGCACATAATTTTTATTTTTAAAGAGTCTACAGTAAATTACAGAGCTAGTGTGAAATTTATTATACCAAATCTGTTTAAGATGAAAGTGCATGCTGAATCTTTGCTGATAACACACTAAAATCATATTTAGCTTAGCCAATATTGATAGTTTAGTAGATAGGGTTGAAAGTCCCGGAATAGCTTCAACCGTTGAACAATCCGTTTGCACCTCCACATCCCTATTGAAATGATTTGGTAACAAAATCATTAAGAAACCATATCAGAATGAAGGAGGAAGCAGAGAAAATAATATACGAGAATCAAATATGGCACATATAAACTTAATTTTAATCTAATAGCATAGTACCAATGTGTCATCCACGCATTTGTAGAACCCATTAAACGTTTCGTCAGCACAAGTTAGACGACTGTATATCCACGCATTCATTTTTAGTACTAATCAATAAAACGAATCTCTTATATTACCATTCATTTATAGCAAACAAAGTCTGACACAATGTATTGTACCTACGTGGTTTTGTACACAACTCGTAAAAGGGTTTAAGAATTTTTTGAACGGTTTCTAAACCTCCTTCACCAGGAAAAGCATACAATACAAATATGCTTTGTGGTCTCATTTGTTTACTCGGAACCGCCACATCGTAATCATAGACCTTAGTGAACTTTTGTCTGGTACCCACAAATTTTGCAGTAATGAGCTCCAGTTCCCTTAACATACATAATTTGAAACAGTCTTTCTGCGATAGTAAAATGTAATGGCAAATTATGTACCTACAATTTTTGAAAATATCATAACATCTTTGTTTTGTTACTCACTTTTTGATCATTGGTTCTATCACAGAACTTAGCAATGTCTCCTAGCATTTGATTGCTGGTGTAGTTGTTCCATCCTGGATGGCAAGCTAAGTCCTGCCATCTCTCCGGCTTTCGCATGGGGTATGGCGGTGGCTTACTGAAACCCTATGGGTAACGGTACGTTTACGGTGAAGAATTCAATTTGAATAAAAGTTTACAGAAGGTAATGTATATATCTAAGAAATATTACTCACCTTGGCAAGAAACAATATAAGTAAAATGCTGAGTATTTTGTCCCAGTGTTGAAAATGGAAACCCATGATGGATCTCTTGGCTGAAAGGAGACGTAACTAACTACCTAGAAATTTTTCTGATAGTAACTAACCACCATACTCTGCGTTGTGATGCAATAGTTACGGGGCTCAAGCATACAGTTGATGATCGGATTACGAAATTACAATTTTCTTTAACCAGCAATAGCATATTAGTCATTCTTCTTATACTGTTTGTTCCGTTGTTCTTTGGGACAGTTTGTATTGTGCAAGTTGTTTAAGTTTTGTGTCAAGGTCACAAATGAAATCACTAAGCATTTTTAGAACTCGTGAAATTTATGCATCTTTAAACTTAGCAAACTATGTATAAAATGCGAATGTAGAGCAATCATACCATAACGCCTGCATAAAGGTAAGGGTATTAGGAGGATATTGAAAATATGGCTTTATATGAATTGTATTTATACATCCAGTTACGTGACTTTAAGTATGCTGCTGAAGAATTCACGATGAATCTGTCATTTTAGTATGTCACGATAAACAAATAAATGTCATTATGGAGTTTTTTACATATTGTCATCTCTTTTATCCGTATGGCCATTTGACATCGTAAAGTAGCATAATTTTAGGCATAAACGATTTTAAAGGTAGGGTAGATAAGAATTAGCGTAAACTGGGCAATGATGAGGTGTAGTAATGAGCTTTTAAAATTTATCTTAAACCCACTTGCAGTAAAAAATTACAGAATTTAATGAAGGCTTTTTTATTTACATTCACTTTCTTTTGATACATCACAAGGTCGGTGTGTGTACTTCATTTGAAACCTACATTGACCTTGACATTTGACCAATTTGTAAGTTAACATCATGCTTGAAGTTTCTAATGCATTACCTTTCGATTGATGTATCACAAGCCATGTTTTTCATTTGAAATCTACAATGATCATACATAAACTTTGACTTGGTTCCTGATGGCCGTGGTGCTCATCTCAGAACCTGAACTCTGCCTTCCACCTATGCTTTATCGATTGCCGAATACAAAATTCAAAAAATTTGACCCATCCATGGCACAATGTGTAACATTAAAATGACCTAAAGGTCCATACTATACAGTAAAGTCCAAATAATGTGTTTACAAGAGAACAAAAATACATTTAAATAAACCATCGTTTGCATACCTTGCTTTTACATAATTGAAATTGCAAGATCCTCACACTTACAAACTACTAGGTGGACGGGTTACTCTTCAAAGTGAGTGCCAAAAGACAAACATCTTCAGAATATGAATTGCGTTACTTATAGAAAGTTACGACAACTATAGGAATTCTTCCTCAGATGAAACGAACTCACAATCATAGCCTAAAGTACTCATAAGTATAATAATATATCAAATCAAAAACTCTATCATGCTAACTCTAAATCATTGACTTCTTCGTTTACTTTAATGGAGCGCCTTCAAACCATACATTCCTGGCTCTACTATACCTGTGCGTGCGTGCTTGTCATAATTATGCGAATAGGGTAAAGAGAGTGGATTGTAAAGGTATTCATTCATTTTTATTTTTCAGTTTCCAAATATTCCACTTTATTCACTAGCTAACAGGAATCAGTTTTATGATTGGATGCTTTGTCTTTGTACTAATGTAACTTTGCTATAGCTTTTCAAATTATGCGTGACTTCATTTTATTTCAAATTAACCTTAAAGTTACCAGATAATATGAACAGGACAAAATGACGTTAGCAACAACACATGCTTTTATTTCGTTTCCTTTTTCATATTAACTAGAAATACATTTATTTGATACAAACAGTGAAAGTAAATGTGACCTCAGTTTTAGTTAGTCATACTCTGGGAACTCCGTTCGGGATTTTTAGGATCGAGGAATAAGAATTTTATCAGGTTTGATTTTAAAAAATCTCACCTTTACCTAGCTAAACCAATAGTTTTAACATAAATTTAATCGATGATTTATACCCCGTCAGTGTTATATGAATGTATTATTAAAACTACAGGAAAAATGTCACAAGTTTGTTTTCTCACAACTGTCTGTCGTTTATGAAAATGATGGATCCAGATTTTAAGGCTATACCCTCATAATATCATTCAAAGTTCAAACCCCCTTAAAGTGGAGATTAAGAAAATGGGGTTTTACATTCTCATCACGACGGAGTTCCCTGATCATAGTTAAAAGAATCTAAACAGTTTTTTTAAATTTTATATTGATTCATTACTACTACATATTATTTTTAGCATCGGACATTTGTATGTATTTGTCACTTTCATGTGATTGAGAAAAAACACAATGCATGTATGTATTAAATTCATTTTCATTCTGAAGAAATGAGTTTAGGAAGAATAAAGCAGATGAAATGACTTGACTAACTCAACTGAACTCTATTTCTGGTAGCAGGAAACTTTTAGGTACCTCTACCCAATATATGTACACGCGTTAACTTGTTAAAAGACGGTGGATGTTGATCTCAGTCTCGTTATCTTCAATATCTAAACCTGAGTGCGACAACAACGAATAAATGCCGTCTCATTACGTAAAATGAGCGAGCGATATCTCGCTATCCTTATTTCACGGGGTCTTGGATATATATGCTTACTACATATTATAAATTACGATTGTTTTTTCACTGGACATTTTTATGTCAGCTTAATGTGGAGAAGAAAAACATTAAGCATGTACGTATCACATTACCTTTCAATATGAAGAAATGATGAAATCACTCGAAGATGCATAGCTTCACTACAGACCTAATACAATACAAGACTGGGTTCAAAAAGTTGAACTTTGCTGCCTTTCTTATAAAGTGTTCTTATGACATGACTTTTATGCTTAACTTTCCATAAGAACAAGAATAAGTGAGGGTATATCGCATACTTTATAGCTACAATTAGAGACCGAAGACTCGAACTCACGAAACATGATACTTATAAATAACAGCTATAGATCTGTGGATCGAACCATTATTCCAACTGCGAATGGTGTTATTGTTTCATCGGATTACTGGCATTATAACTTGTATGCACACAAAACACAGTGGAAAATTTTAATTACCTCTTTCGAGTTCTTACTACATTAAAACAATATCATGGTTCATATTATATTTAACTTTGTAATCTTTAAGCGTTTAACATTCATTGGTAGAATAAGTGTATCTCCAGCACTATTACCGTGTTATCAATGACATCTACAATCAACACGTTTGTTTACTTATATCTACATTTTATATTTGTCATACGCATTCATAAGATGCTAAACAAATTCCAAAGATGCATAATTTGTCTAGCCCATATCGTGAGTTTTTTTACATTACTTTTTTCGCTAACCTAAGCTAGGATGTTATGCAAAAATGCATGCGTATATTAATGCGTATGGCTGCCAATATTTATTCATGACAAAGGAAAATGTTGAATGTTGTCTCAAATAGAGTGAGACTGTGATTTGTTTACAACCATTATGGTTTATTCAATTTTCAAATACACAATTATTAAATGTGAGGGTTCCTCATGAATATATTCACGTATGTTTCCTATTTTTGAGTGTCAGCAATGATAAATCATAAATCTCTCATTTGAGATTTCCATTGACTAAATGTGGGTTTAATTGCATGTTCCAAACAACATTCAATAAAATCCACTGTGTGCGACTACATTTGGAAGATCATCTTGGAGAAATACATTATTATTTCTGAATTATTAATTGTTGATAAATTAGTAGTTTAAACAAAAGTAAAATCTTATGAACGAGTAGATGTTAAAATACTTCACCTTCCAACAAAAAATGAACTGCATATTAATATTGTGAACTGCTTGTTGTGTAAATCTTAGATTCCCTATTCTCCCTCAACTCTCAACTATTAAAACGCCCATTACGTAAATTGAGCGGTATCTTACCCTTGTTAATTCATACATACATACTTGAATACATACTTTCGACATGTTAAATAAAGGTACGGTTTTTTTGCACTGGATATTTTTACGTCACCTCCATGCGGAGAAGCGAAGCATAATGCATGCATTGATTACATTACATTTCATTCTGAAGAAATGATGAAATCACTTGAGGAAGCATTAAGCAAAGACAATGACTTGACTAGCTCGACATAACTGTATTTGTAGTAGCCGGAAAAGTGCACTTCTGGAAGTGTGATTCTAACCTCTAATCCACATATGTACACGTATTAACTTGTTAAAAGACGGTAGGTGTACATCTCACACTCTTTCTCTTCACAATTGTGGGCTTAACAAACTAATCCACATGCTAAAAATCTAAACCTGAATGCGTATTTCGGGGAACATAGTCTGTCTGTCATGGTTCATCTCAAATTCGTCAATCAATGATTGCTTATACAGATATCATGAGCGTAGTTTTTCATTAAATTCAATAGGATTTGACCAAGTAACTTTGCATTATTACTGATAGAGATTTTAAAGAAAATTTGGTCATTGGTTTTTTCCGTTATCATGTTTCTAGGTCCATTTATAAATTCGACTAACACACAATGTACCCTATACCCCTTTCACAATGCAACAGACTACCGAAATTATATGATTAGATGCATTTACCTACTGTGTACGCATCTACTCATAACTTTATAAATGACGCAATAAGTAACTAAACCAAGGCACATAAGAATACATATCTATCATCTCTCTCCTCCCTCAACTCTAAACTCTTTCAACTCTCTTTCGTAAATTGAGCGGTATCTTACCCTTGTTAATTCCGGGAAGTATACTTACTACATATTATAATATGTACGATTTTTCTGCACTGGACATATTTATGTCACCTTCTTGCGGAGGAGTGAAACATTATGCGAGTACTTATGAACCTGCAATGTCGAAGACAGCAGGTTCTTAATTTTGGCTGTGTTGTCTGTGTGGCAGTCCGTCTGTTCTGGCAATAGCAGCCACAGTTTTTAAGATTTTCAAAATCTTTTTTCACTGATCAATAAGTTAGGTCAAGTGCGTGGATGACTTCCGAGATGGGCAAAATCGAATTGACCTTTCAGGTCAAATGCTATGGTCAAATGTTCAAAACATCACTGATTACGCTGAAAATCAATACATAGGGGTATTTCGAAATACATAATCAAGTAGTGTTTAGTTTTTGAATCTGCCATATATTTCAAAAGTTATTGGCGGGAAAGTTCAAAACATCACCGATTACGCTGAAAATTAGTACATGGGGATATTTTGATATGCTTAATCAAGTAGTGTTAGAAGTTTTAGAATGGGCCAAATATTTCAAAAGTTATTGGCGGGAAAGTTCAATACATCACTGATTACGCTGAGAATAAGTATATATGCAGGTATTTCGATATGCTTATTATCTACTGAAAGCGTTGTAAACGCGTATTAGTAGATATTGAGATCAGTCTGGCGTCTGTCTGTCTGTCTGTCTGTCTGTCGGTCTGTCTGTCTGTCTGTCTGTCTGTCTGTCTGT
>JAANSM010000062.1:0-57449 GCA_036850725.1 Orchesella villosa | reverse complement strand
TATCAGTCTATTACATAGTCTGTTCTTCCTACCCTAACACGATTGACAATGAGTTACATTGCTAAAAAACCATTCCAAAATATTGAATACATCCATAATAAGGCCGGATTGCTGTTTTATTACTGATCATCAATAGTGTATGTATGTGAGAACATGATCGAGTTCATCTATGGATCAAATGGGAACTAGCCTTTCCAGCATAAATCATGTAGCTTTAGTTTTTCGGCTGTTAGTTACGAAATGTATAAAAATCGATCAATCAATCAATATCTTGGCACTTCAAGGAGATCAATTATAGTGCATGTTCTATAATCCGATACGATGTAACCTTTTACCTAATTTATGGTGAAACATTTTATCTCACGACCGTTCTGGAATTCCGTTTCGTGTAACTACTGACTTACACCAAGCAAGATGGGCATGTGTTGCAAACAAGCTGATTAGAGTAACATTTAAAAACTTAAATTTACCAGATAAATTACAAGGTGTTTATATTCCGATTTGGTTTGTTTATTATTGTATTATTATTTTGTATGCATTCATTCACAACAAATGCTATGAATGCATTGCGTGTTTGTTTGGATAGATTTTACCATCCATATACAGGCATGTACTTACGTTCCATTATAAAGCGTTTTGATACCGGGATAAAATTCATTACCTAACGGGACACCCTTGCCATCCCACTTCATACATCATATAAGATAGATATGTACGCAATGAACATGATCTGAGCATCAAAGTATGACATCACCGAGAGAGTGAGTTGAGCACAAGAAAGGGGATAAAGAAAGGGGAGAAAATAGCAGGCTCTGCTTGTATTTACCATTTGTTTGCATGCATGTACACGTACATACATGCACAAAGACGTCCATCCGTCCACTTTTAGACGTTGGATAGATCTATGTATCTAAGTAGTGTCCACACTACGGTGGCTATATCTACTTTACTTCAACGAACCAGATCTGAAATTACAACCTTTCATAAAACGCCAAAAGCAAGTTTTATGACGAGAGAAGGCCACCCCGCAGCAGCTAAACTTACATTGAATTCATTCGTTTCCAGAAATTTACTGGCTAAAACAATGTAGCCCCTGATTATTTTGAAAGATCTGACAATGTCAGAAGCTCGTTTTAAGGGAAACTAACAAGTATCCAAATTTATAATCAAAAATGCATTATTTGCATGCATTTTATTTTCTGATTGACTCAAGCTACTCCATCTTGAAGTAACGATGAGCAATAACGTAAGCAGTAATTGAAGCACAAGCTTTAACTAAACAATATATTGTGCTGAGAAAACTGCGTGCTGCAGAGTCCCGTTCCAGCTCAAGGGCCCTATTTTTTTCCTTTTCCAGCATAGCAGTGAGTACCCATCAACTTGCTTAAATTCCAGCTGCATCAACTTCAATGAGCGACTGCATGCAGCGCAAAAAACTGTGATAATGTGCATTGCACAAGCAAGTATGGAGCTAAACTGCGACTACTGGAGAATTTTTTTATAGACACATAATACACACATAGAGTTATGTTATGTAAGCATATAGTTTTCATGGACTCCATGTACTGAAGCTCAGCTGCTCATCAAGCTCTGCTACACACACGAGAAAACTTGCCCATGTTCCAGGGAAGCTACACTTATCTGCTCTTTCTGGAATATTTCCCGTTTTGACATTACATAAACGAGTCGTGAACGGGAAAAGTATGGGTAGGCATGGGAAGGCAGAGAGGGTGCAAAAAATGAAAGAAAGGCTTTGCTAAGCTGGAGAGCTGGTAAGTCTGTGTGAGAGCGCAGCTCACTCTCTCCTCTATCTCTGCTCTTGTCTCTCTTGTATATTTTCATGGAGTGTAAGAAGCTATGTTGGGAGCAGTGCTAAACGAAATACCCAACTAGAAAGTCAAGTGGCTCTGCCATACTTACTCAGCTTACACAAGTATATATGTGTGTGTGTTGGCAAGAAAAGCCACAAGGAAAAGGTACTTTTTTTCTAGTGGTGACGGCAGCAGCCAAGGAAAGCATTATATTCATGTTGTACTTTTCACTAGCACCAGTATTATTACTACATCTTGACGAGAGCTTCAACTCCTCTCAAGATGAAGAAATGAAGGGAGTAAAAAGTGTAAAATAAAAGAAGACGAAAGAAAAAGAGAAGGGAAAAAATATTCTTCTTCAGCAACAACACCTCTTATTCTCTGCCCCTTTCTCCTTGCTACTTCATCTTACCTCTCGTCATCATCATTTTTTTCATCCTTCAAAGTTTTCTCTCTTCTTCCATAATATTTAGATCTAGAAGATAATAATAGAACATTTCGAGCTAGATACAATAGAGTAATTGGCAAGACAATAATAAAATTCCGGTTTGTCAATCGGCTAGTGAGAACTTGTTAAAGTGAAGTTTAGAGTGTTGTGCATCTAAATATTTCATTTAATATTAGTTAGGACAATATAGGTACATACAATTTCAGTAATGACGCTTTTTTATTCATCATGCTGCTGCTTCTTCATTTTCTCAGCTCATCATCATCTTTATTGCCCTTACTTTCTCCTCCCCACTGTGGTCCGACTCTGAGACTGGATTTAATAAATAAGTGGTGGAGATGATGCTGATGATGATCCACATGAAACTCTAAGATATTTACAAGTGCTTACTATTCATTACAGCGTTCATGTCAATAATGCTTTTGTAAAAATGGCATGAAAACAACTGTTCATTTTTTGAAATTTAGTCATGTTCAATAAAGTCGCACCTATGAATATTTCCATTTTTGGAAGCGATTGGAGAATCGGCAACTTGAAAAGTAGAAAATTTCTCAGCTAATTATTTGACGAACCGCGTAAGTTTTTACTTAATGCATTTGTGAAGAATGTGAGAAACACAAGGTTTTGAATGTGTGTGAGAGCTCGTGGAAAAGAAAATATGATGGAAAGTGTTGATGGTGACGGTGGTGAAATGATGATGGTGCTGAGTGAATTGAAACTGGCACCTACGAATTCTCATCTTGATCCCAGTGACTGCAGAGATTATCGAGTCACAAACATAGGAACTGTAGCGGCAGGAGAAATGCAAATAGTTGTAAGTAGAATGCGGAGCTGCTTCAACTATGACTCATTTAAAATGGTGTTGATAACATTTCATTCTTGTTAATATGGAAATACAAGTTATGGTCACTCTTTATTCATTCAGTTTTACATGAATTGTGACTGAAAGAAAGGAAGCAGTGGTAGGATTCTTTGTTGTAACGAAATAATGCTCATTTTGGAGAATTCAAAGGTAATACCGGGATTGTTTAAAAGTGCCATAAAAAGAACAAAGTGACTATGATAATTTGACAAAATAACTGAATTAAATTTGCCCTGAGATTTGTGACACATGAGCGAACTCAGAAAAATGATCTGTGAGTAATTGAGTGATCACCAATTTTCGAATTAGACTTGAGTTACGGCTGAAACGATCACGTATAATATATTTTTTAGTTTCAAAGTGAATTTAGTAGTGCCATTTGTCAATTGGAATAAATACAACTGACATAAGTAGAGTGATAAATGGCTCCTCAAGCTTCCCTCAATAGATAGAGCGCCAAGTGCTTCGTTGAAAAATCCTATTTTTTATTTACTTTTGGGAAATCAAACGACACACACATAAAAATCCCTGTCATCTCTTGGTTCTATTCCAAAACCCGGTCAAAACTTTTCTCGTCGCATTCTATCGTTAATACATTATATGTGATTGTCGTGGCTACAGGAATCCTATAAATATATATAAATATTTATTTTTCGTAAAAATCGAAACAAATTGCACAAATGCAGAAGGAAAATCACGTAGACCATCTCCAGTATGTGGGCCCATACAGGCTCGAGAAAACGCTGGGAAAAGGGCAAACCGGTAAGTAAATCTCTCCTATTGACATCTAGACACAAGTCACTACTCCGGCCCAATTGGTCCGGTCATGTATTAACACCTTGAGAATTTTAGAGTCACGTATTGGACTGACGTACTTAAAATGAAGTATATCATGACCCCGTTTTCAGCATACTTTGCAAGCTCTACAATGTAGCTTCTATTCCCAAAGCTCTTAAAGGCCATAATATTCGTATTCATATCACTCTTCATGATACTACTTATTAAGTTTAATCTCGAGTAGAATAAGTGAAGCAAAAATGTTTCTATTTGAATTTAGTAGTTTACACGGATTTCAATAGTGAACGTGTGAAATATCAGTCATGACATGAAGTTTGTAGATGTACACAAAACCACCCAATGTGTCAGTCAAATTTCCTTCGTTTGATGTTAGAATGGAAACCATTAAATACTTGATTTGTTTAGGGATAAAATATCATTGTGTTAATACCTTTGATCCCTATAATTAAGTATATGTACTCGTTTTCCTAATACAGAAGTAGTTTTGAAAGAATAATCTGCTGATATCTCTAGTGTACATTAGGTATCGCTACATGCAGTCATGCAACTCTATATAAAAACTTAAAAAATGAGGTAAATCTTCTGCATGGGATTTTTAACCTACTAAATTCCAAACTAACCCCAAGAAAGAGGTAGGATAAAGTGGTGGCGTTATTGGGAATAGGTCTCCCCACGAAACAGTAAAAAAAATTGAGAAGAAGATTTCATTTTTTGTTAAAGAAAACTTCCCAAGTTCTTCCTATATTAGCTGACCACAGTTTAACTTGAATAGGAGAAGTTAGAAGAAAGTCGCTTCGAACAAATTTTTAATCTATGCATTCATATTCCATTTGAGTATAAAGTATCCCTAAGAAACAAGAAAAAGAAGATATATAGGAAGAGGAATTAGCAGAATGAATACCTTGTTATTGCACCTGCTGCCCTTCCATTTCCCTCCGGCAACATTCCAGTCTGCGGATATTTTTTTCTCTTTCTAGTAAACAAGTTTGTATATGTTGTATGTTGTGTAACATAAAGTTTTACCTTGGTAAAATTTCAATGTAAATGTTTTATTTACAGGATTGGTCAAACTCGGTGTTCATTGTGTCACTGGGAAAAAAGTTGCCATCAAGATTATCAACCGAGAAAAGCTCAGCGAGTCTGTGCTCATGAAGGTAAGCGTGACAAGTGATTTTTAGAATGGACTGAAAATATTATTTTACAGCGGTCATAAATATATATTTATACATTTTGCCATAGTATACTTACGCCTATTTATGAATCAGTATCTGAAACCTTGCATATGCCTTACGTATTACATAATGATAAAAAGGTAGATATATATATGTATGAAAGAAACGTGGATTTATGTTTCCCCTATTCTACTGCTCAAATACATTTCGATCCATATGTACCCCCAATAGAGAAAGAGACGAAGAGTCAAGCCAGAGTTCAAGTGTGATTGTGTAGTCCCTGCTCAACAGATGGAGAAAGAAAAATGTTAACTGCTTTCTTTTCTGAGATCAACATTCAAGAATATTTTTTTGATTCCTTTTCACTCATCTCCATTATCTAATCGACACCCTTCTTTTTTAATTTTCAATTGAAATAAAAGAAACGCTTGTTTCCTGGCTGTAGCAAACTAGTAGCGTACTTAGTTCAAAAGAATGCGGAAGCAAGACAGATTTTTTTAATGAAAGGGAATTGTATTGAGCACGTTTCTGTAGCTCACGTCACTCAATGATCACCCAGTGTTTTGATATGAATGGGTTGTTGATCCTTCTAGAAGCAACGAACTTATCTCAACTTCTTTGAATGAAAATATAAGATATTTTCTTAAAGAGCAGTAAAGAATAATAAGCATGTACCTTTCATACGTTTGGTTTTTAGTGAATGAAACAAATGTAGCTAATTCTATATGTAACTAATTTTCAGGTGGAGAGGGAGATTGCCATCATGAAATTGATTGAGCATCCCCACGTCCTAGGCCTATACGATGTGTATGAAAACAAAAAATACCTGTAAGACTTCCTCATCTTAGATTTCTTGCTTTAGTAAAATTTATTTAATTTGCATTGACTTCCATCGTTAAAATCTTTTGATTTCAATACTTACAATGAAAACGAAAAACTAGATTGAATTGCCTTCATCGAGACCTAATTAGCAGATACTTTTGTGGATGCTGAGGAAATGAAAATTCTAAAATGAAGTTTGTAATCAATGCATTCATTGTTCTTGGTTGGTGTTGACAGGTACCTCATTTTGGAGCATGTCTCTGGCGGAGAGCTCTTTGACTATTTAGTTAAGAAGGGACGACTGACACCCAAAGAGGCTCGACGCTTCTTTCGCCAAATAATTTCCGCTCTAGACTTTTGCCATAGTCATTCAATCTGGTAAGCAAATATTTTTTTTTACTTATCATCAACGCGCAACGCAGCATAAAACATATAGCAATAGACTTGACACACGATACGATATCACCATGATTATGAATGGACGGTATATATATATATATATATACTCCGTTGTGGGTTGAATCCCTGTATCAAAACTTATTCCCCAGTTGAGACTATGAAAAGTAAAAGTTGTTTCCTCATTCTGACTCAAACTCAAACCAGCTTTGCTAAATCACTTTAAACTATATCTCCAACTTATGAGATAAACTTGTTTCAAATTGCAACACAAAGAAAAGGGTCAAAAAGCTTGTTTCTCCATCAATATTAATCAACCTGTGTGTGATGTGATGTGATGTCTACTCTTTTTTTGGTTTCTCTCTCCCATTCTCTTTCTCGTTTATAATGGCAATCCCGTCTTATTCAAGTTGCAAGTAGACCTTGTCTCAATTTCTCTTTATTTTCAGGGTTTTTTTCTTGTGCAGGGAGAGAATGTATGAACGGATTCTAGGGAACAGAATTTTTTTTATATATTTGGCTAGTTTGAAACAGCGAGACCACAAAATACAGACAATGAAATCCAATAAAGTTTTAGCAAGTGGTCATCGTAAATTATTCTGTAGCAACTTTTTTTCTTTCTATGCATCTCCGTTACTTGTTTTTTGCTTGTTTCCACATAGAAACAAGGGAAAATATCACGCACTGAAGGAGAAGCACTAGCCAGTTTGTGTGATGTGAAAGGAATTTCTTGATTTTAATAGAACTTTCTGGCTCACTTTTCAAGATTATGTTCTGATCTGGTTTCTAAAGTCGATGGGAAAACGTAAACGTCGGTATTGTCCACTTATCGTGCTCACCTTCGCTCCCCTTAAATAATAGTTATCCCATGCACAAATAAAATGGAATGGAAATTATTAACGGAAAGTATATTACCAAGTATAAACTTCAATTGTATATCCAGTATCTACGTTGCTTCCTCAGACTTCAAGTTGCAAAGCTTTAAATGGGAGAGTAATGCGAAAGAAGGATATAATGAAAAATAGGGCAAAAGATTCTACCGGAGCAAGAGTTATTTTAAAGCTTAAGTTGCCAAGAAACTCCATGAATTAATCGGAGAATAGATTTATAATGCTAGTTTTCCTTTACAAAGCTCCAACCAGGCATTACAAATGAGAGAAACATCATGGGAGTTTGAATTGGCCTGAATGTGATTGGGATTTGGTAAAGATGAGCATTTAGAGCAATTTAACGTTGTCAGGTGATCCTTAATCCTTTCTTTCCTCTTCTTACCTTCAAAACTTGCTATCAACGAGGAGAAAGTTTTGAGCACTTATTTCGAAGAGAGAAAAAAATGGCAATAATTCATGTCAATTTTAATGACTACTTTCCTCCATCATCTCATATCAGAAGAGTTTAAACAAGGACCAAAGAATCCATTCTACATGAGTTTACAGTGAAACGTGATCCATTTAAAAGCATGTCCCATCTACTGTAGATAGTCTACTTTCTAACACTACCTCGAAAATAGGAGTGACCATTACACGGTTCCAAATACTTATATACCTAAGGACAAACCTGGACATGCATGTACAATACCGATTTGAAGTCATTTAAGCTTTCCTATTTCCTGTATAAAATTTGTAGCCATCGGGATCTGAAACCGGAGAACCTGCTCCTGGATGAGAAGAACAATATTAAGGTAGCAGATTTTGGAATGGCTTCCCTCCAGCCGGAAGGTAGCATGCTGGAAACAAGCTGTGGGAGTCCGCATTATGCTTGTCCTGAAGTGATCCGGGTAAAGTACTCAACACACTTACTTTATAAGCTTATGTAGCTTTCTCTCTCACTCTTTCATTCTCCATCCTCTTAAAAGACTAAAAAGATATGTCATTTCAGTCCAAGGCTACCCTTTTTATCACATGTAATTAATTGGTTGCCATACAAACACTCATATGACAAGTGAGTTGAAAACGTTTGCCAAGCACATGCATGGTAGCGTAAGCTAACGTGTGTGTTCATCTGTTCCATTTTTCCTTTAATTACTGTGCACAGCTGTATGCTGGAGTTGACTCTGAAATTGTATACATAAATATGGGTACCATGTGATATGAAAAAATATATGCTTTCACACTCTCCCGAATCTTTCGCCTTCTTTGTTGTTGTCAGGAAGTTGTCGGGAAAGTTTAGTTTGATAGTGATGATGATTATCATCAAGAAATACGTGATGAGCTAGTTTTGTTGCTCACGTTCTTGTTTTGTAACATCTGCTAACTTAGTGGAACCATACACCACTGCCTCAAAAATTTATTAAAAGTCATGCATAATTTTGAGGAGATGCCTTTGTTAAACAAAGTGGACTAATTTGTACAGTGGGTCTACAGTACACATAGTATTCATCCATTTTCTTCTTGCTTTTTGTTTGTTTTCGACAACATTTGTAAGAGTGAAGTTCAGTTCGTTTTTATAATGTATAGGAGCTAAATTATGCAATAGTAATAATAATAATATATGAAATTTCCACTGTCGTAAATACTTTTAACTAGAAAACCTATTTTGAACTGATGTTGGATGTCATAACCAAATTATAACTGATTTTTTTGACAGGGAGAAAAGTACGATGGCAAGAAGGCGGATGTGTGGTCATGTGGTGTGATACTCTACGCCCTTCTCGTTGGGGCTCTCCCATTCGATGATGACAATCTGAGACAACTTTTGGAGAAAGTAAAACGAGGAGTGTTCCACATTCCACACTTTGTTCCACCAGACTGTCAGAATTTGCTCAGAGGAATGATTGAAGTTTGTCCAGAGAAACGGCTTACGGTAAGAAGGATATTTTTGTTAAGTTTTTTTTATAGATATACTACCTTGTTTCTCTCTTCTTTCGCAACATTTCCGGCTTATAAATTAAAAATAGGTTGTAGTAATAGATGAAGCTAGTAGCTAGCTACTTTCAAGTCGAAAAAAAATTTGGTAGAAGGTAAGTAGTAGCCAAAAAAATGGCCTCACCAAAGTAAATGTACCATTTAAAACAGTAAAACAAAGCATGTCCTCTCCATTTTATTGAAAAATGGGACTGAAGAAAAGTGTGTACAGGTTACATAGGCATGTTACACTACTTACTTAGCTTAGAGTAGAAACTCTGGAAGATAAAGAAACTCAGAAATAAGTACTAACCAACTTAAGGTGATTTAGATTATTTCTTGTTTGCTATATTGTCAGTTGTCATTTTGTCATGCAGCCGTCGTCTTACTGTCTTTCTCCAATTTAATGTACATATTATTATATGTGTGCACTAACCAGAAAAGATTTGGAAGAAAAGAGTTGCCACAAGGTTGAAATAGGCACATCCACCGAATAGGAAAACGAGTAAGAAAAGTAAACAAAAGCTCACCACAAACCTAGAAGCAGACCTCTCTTTACAGAATAGAGTAATGAAGAGCGATTTCACAAGTTGCTTTGCTTCTATGAACACAATGTACACGACATTCATTCATTCATTGATAACATCCACCTACAAATAAACTTGTATAATAAAAACGGTGCCTACATGTTTCCACACAATTAGCGGGTAAGAGTTTCTATACAAAAAAACGTGTGCAGAAAATAGAAGCCAGCTATACAATTAGGATGAAAGAGAGAAACAATTTTTTTAACGACACTACTTGACAACACGCGCTATACTGATTACATGGTGCTGCTGACTATGCGTAAATTTTAAAGGAAATCTCTACTATTTTGAAAATTAATGCTACATATATCTAGCTGGGGAAAATTACATTGCTTCTGTATCCATTTCCACACATGTACTTGCTAGATTAGCCATTGTACAATTGGAAGAATCGCCCATTGGTACAATTTGCAGTGTATGAAATCTGTCCCGGATTTGGCATAAATCCAGCTCCAACTCGGAAGCTTCTTTGAGGAAAAACGAAGACCGACAAGAGAAAGTAATATGAGAAGAAATGAGCTTAGACGTTAAATATTTATTATTTTGTGTTTCTCAAGTTACACAAAAATAAATATATATTAGCATTTCAAAGGGTTAAATGTTTGGAAAGAAGAGCTACTGAAGATATTTTGAACTTTACCCTTTACACTATTAAAAATGTATTTTGGATTGCGCAGTAGAATAAAAAAAAGACTTTGTGAATGATTTCTGAAATGAGAGAAAGTTTTTGTTGGCCATTTCACTACAAACATTTTAACATGTATTAGATTTAACAAGGCGCACCTCCCAGTTTCGTTCACAGACATTGGGTTGCTATGAAGTGGAAGAAGGAGTGAGAAAAAAGATTGAAAAACTAAGTTAAAGCTTCGACTTGTATTTTAATCCGGCCTTCGTCCTTCTTTAGCCAGCTCTGTCTGAAACCATTTTCCAAGTTTTTAGACTTTCTCGCCACTTACAGTTCTTTCCTTCCTTCACATGACAATCACAATCTCAACACATACAATAGAAGGGGTAGCCTAGCAACTGAAGACTAATTTTAACGTGTATATAGCAGGAAAATGGCTTGGAATTGTGTAAATTCCATTCCATTTGCTAAAGCTGACAAAATCTGTGAAATTCAAGGGAACACTTGAGCAGTCAGTGGTGCAATCAGTTTGATGTGCTNTTTAACGTGTATATAGCAGGAAAATGGCTTGGAATTGTGTAAATTCCATTCCATTTGCTAAAGCTGACAAAATCTGTGAAATTCAAGGGAACACTTGAGCAGTCAGTGGTGCAATCAGTTTGATGTGCTGAATTATTGTGTGTTTTGTGCCAATGCCAGGGAGCTCCAACTCTCAACCATGTATATCCACCAAATACTTCTTGGTGGGTAACGCTTAATGTATGATACATAAAAAATAAGTTATTTAGCAAACTTCAACTCCAACTCTGTCACACAAACCAAACTGTTCAATGCAGCAAGACAGTAGTGCATAAGTGTATACACAACTTTCTCAAATTTTCCTTGTATACTAAAGAAAAAGGAAAACCAATAGCAACTAACCAGACGTTAAGATAAGTATGATACTATATAACTCTTCTCCCTTTTTGGCTCCAAATTGTCCAACTCTCGCCAAAAATGCATAAAAACATCATTTTTCCTTCTTCCCATTTCCCAAACTCTTCTTTTTCTCTTTCATTTTTTGTTCTGATACTCTTAAAATAAAATGTAGTCGTTATGTCTACCATCTTGAGTTTTTTCCTTTGCTGGATGGTGGTGCTAGCAACTAAAATGATCATATTAGTTTTCATTTCGTCACTCAAAACTGGAAACTAGAGTTTACTCCATAGAGTTTAGTTAATTTCAATTTTAAAATTAGTCAGGAGCCTAACAACCGATAAAAATTCAGAGTTGTTTTTAGTTTTTATACTTTGAGCAGGGTTTACAACTTAACAGTCATACTGAGTTAAGTTGGTCCTAAAATAAAACTACAAGAGAAAGTTTTTGGTCAAATTTTATATATTTTATTCTTTCAAGTAGCATTTTGAATGCAAAAGTTTGTCTTCAAAATTGTCAAGGAAATGATAAAAAGATTGGAACAATTGGTTGTTGACTTGCACTCTAGTGGACTTTATAAAGCTGATATTATTTTTGTGTTTCATTAGAGTTCTTTGCTCTTTGCTGAAAAAGTCTAAAGATAGAAGAGCTATATATTTTCGGCAGCATGGTTTCTCCTTATTTTCTACTGTAGGAAACAGAGTAGTAGCCAAGTCTGCATGTATTTATATATGTGAAGGTTATTTTCCCTGTTGTGAAGTTTTATCTTTGAAAAGAAAATAGACGCTCAATTTGGAGGCTCGGAAGGAAAGGGAAACTTTAAAAAAAATCAAGATCGTAAACATCCAACCATCCACTTACACACTTAGAGATTATATCGCCGACACAACGTCTTGTTGTGGCCGATTCACTGTGATACGTTTTAAAAGCAGGAGGGGTTCTTTACTCTGACATAAAATGCGTGTGTGTCTGCTTGCGTGGGTGAGAGAGAGAGAGAGCGAATAAGAAAAAGCGGAGAAACGCTGCCTTTCTTCTTGTCCTTCCGTTTGAATCAGGGGAACGGGAAGGGAGAAAAAGGAAGGCTAAATAAGATTTCGTGCGTGCTCGTTTTGTTCCTACGTGCGACACACGTTATCTCTGTCTATCATCTTCCGTTTTTTGCACTCATCTCATTTTCTTCGTACTTATAACGTACGTATATGCTAGCAGATCATCAACATGATGGGAATGAGAGAAAGGGAGGAAAAAATAGTCTTCGAATCCTATCGTAGACGAACCTTTGTTTGCTAACCGATTTTCCTATTTTCCTCTCCAAAATGAGAGACACAAAGTTGATGAGAGAGAAAAGCATGTCTTTTTTTCCAATCTTGTTGGAAAATGATGAAATCTCGAAAAAGACGATGATGAAGAAGGATTGGCGTGCATACAGTGCTATATTCTGATATAGAAGATGGGGAGGTAGGTGGAACGTGAATTGGAATTGATCTCTGAGATTCTCTCTCATGTAATTAAATGGCAACAATACAAGGCTGTACCTTTTTATCATGGTAGAGAAATAAACAAGATAGGAATCTCGGCGTGAAAGAGTAAATTGTTGGGTTTTCACCAAGTAATGGGATAAAACGGGCTTCCTAACCTTTCCCACCTTATTTAGTATCCAGCTGCGGGATATGAAGTGGACTGTAGCCAGAGAGGAGGAGGCTGAAAATGCTGACAAAGTGAGGTTGGCTTTGCCCACGAGGTTGAGTTTCGATAATAATGCTTCATATTTTGTAACCATCTGGTGTCTAATTTCACTCTCCTATTTTTTCTCCAATAAAGTGGAATGAGGTTTGAATTGAAGTAAGTAAGTCAGCCTTTCTCAGCTCCGCTAGTTCCCGATCCTATCCAGATTTGAAAGTGGTGCTGGGCCGTTGTTGTGATGTAGTTCATGCTAATGTTTAGTTGAATTTGGGCATGGCTGTTTTTAAGTTGTGCAATGAATACATACACATATATGTATAAGTATATAAATATAAATACAAGTTCCATTCGGTAATGTGGTGATAACTTTTCCATTTTTTCTTGTTTCGACTTTGTGTGCGCAGTAGTTCCAGAAAAAATGCTATTCATCCACTACATTATTCTCGATTAGAGTTTTAGCAAGGCTGTAAAATTCATCTGTATTATATAAAATGATGAGGATGACGGCACAGCTTTTCTGTTATATAAAAAAGGGGGGATGCAAAAGAGAGGAAAATTCTGGCACAAGACAAAAAGGAGCACAAGCCGAGAGACGGGAGAGCTTCTTGCAGTAATGTATGTAATAATGATACATCAAGCCAGTTTTTTAGTCATTGTAAATGGGAGAGAAAAAGAAGAGAGGGAGATGGAGAGAGTCAGGAGTAGTTTTATTTCCAGTATTACATTCTTTTCGAGGCTTGTTTGTTTGTGCAAAAAAAACCTTTTCTTCTCTCCTTTTTTTTGCTAAATGGATCAAACCATAAATCCTTCGAGAGACGGAGGACGAAAAGGAAAGCAAGCGAGTTGGGCTCTCTCGTTGTACACATGTTGTGTAATATTTTTGCGGATATAAAAATCCAACCTTTTTTTCTTCTTCACGAGATGATTCTAGATGGATAAAGGGATACTCCCAAAAAATAAGCAGGAGATAGATGTTCCTACATATCCTCTCTTACCAATAACTTCAATCCATTCCATATAACTATATTGACTTAAAAGCCATAAATGAAAGGACGATGTGAAATAAAATATATTGGGTAAACCGTTATTATCATGATGTTGATGATGACGATCATCCTCACATTACATACACATACGTTGTAAGCAATGCAAGCAACTGCATTACATTTTGCTTCTAATATCCTATACATTTACTTATCTATATGATAATATTAACATTGGATTTTAGAATCCCTTCCTTTGGCCTTCTTCTCAATAAAAAGTAGCGGAAAGTAGCTGATCTTGGTTGGGTTTTCCAGCGTCGAAAATAATACAGCATGACAACCACCACTGGAACGATTTTGGCGTGTGTGTGTATGTATATATCGCACCTAATCAACCAATCACTTTCCTGACTATGCAGGAAAAGGTATTGACTTGGGAATAGTGGTGATCCCTGTTACTATGTATTCCTCCTTGGTTACAATAAATGACATCGACATTATTAGTAGAAGGATTGACTGGGCGGGAGTAAAGTTGCAATTTTTTAGCCAACTTATTATGAAGGAAGAAGCGGAGGAAATGTGAAATCAACTCTCCTCTTCTTTCATTCCATCTTTAATAGGATGAGGGATAAGTACGGGGTCATGCCTATTATAGCTGTAGTCATGTTACAGCATCATCATCATCATCATCATCAACTGTAAGAGTAACTTGGAGCACTCATCTTCCAACCATGTGGCTATATCCAAAATGTAAATGCATTATTCTACTTAGCGGGAGAATAATTCGTACAAGCTAGAGATATTAGAGAGTTGTGGTAAACAAAATATAAATGTTTGTAGATACATATACATGTCTTTCCTTGGCTGATAGACGTTGAGTTGAGGCAAAATGTAGATGTCTGATATGAGGCAGAAAAGTATGTGAAGAAAGACCGCATCATCATGATCATCATCATGCTCAGCAGCAGTAGCACTCTCTCTTTCTCTCTGTGTATATTTGTATCTCTTTCTATTCTGATGATATCATTATCCTTGGCTTTTCTCCAGATTCTAAGCTCCATCGTGGCTCCATCCAAGTTGTTAAAAAAGCCAAGTTCAACAAAGAAACACGAAAAAAATGCTTTCTTTCTCTCTCTCTCTTTCTGTCTCTCCCTGCTGCTCTTCCACAATATATTCCCACATGTAACTTGTAACTGGTGGTGTGGTATGGATAGAGTAGTGTATATTTGTGTGTGGTGCTGAGGCGAAAATGTAAGACTTCTATTTCCAGTTTTTTTCTTCTTCTTGCCCCGGCGAGAAGTGGGATAGGAAAGGAATATATAGAGAGAAAGAGTTGAATTATTATTGTTACAATAGCAATAGTACACTCATATCATCATCAGCTACGATGTATTGTCAGTATACAGTCTATACTTACTATAAAAGTATTCTTATACAAGGTTCCTTTCAGCAAAAAAAGTTTCTAGTCACATAAGTCACCAGGTTCTTCTCTCGTTCCACACAATTACTTTGTCCATTCGTTTTTCTTTTTTTCTCTTTCATTTCTACTCTCCTCTATGCTCCTCCTTTCTATTAATCCTGTTCTATTTCTCTTTCCATGTTCAAATTTAATTGAGCAAATCATTCAGGTCAGAAAAGGAGAGAGTGGTTGCTTTGATTCAAACTGACACAAACATGTCTTGTAGTCTGAATAAAGAGGAATGATGAAAATTGGAGGAAAACATTGGATTTAGAATTTTTATATGAGATATTAAATATGTACGTTATAGGAAAAAATCCACCTCCGCGTACTCTACCTAAGTAAGAAAAACTTGCTGATGTTTGCAAAATATAAGCTCTACCCATTCTATATTTATGCTTCATTTTTCTCGACAATCTTAGTACATCATCATATCATTAGCTTGAGTTAATAGGACGTAGAGTACAGCAGTGCCTTACAAACCTTTTTCTATTGCTGGAGGGGAAAAGAGGATAAATTTCCGCCGACTAGCAAGTTTGTTTGCCATTTTCCGTTAAAATATCTTTCTGCAGAATTGCGTCATCGCAGTAGAAAAAAACCATCCTTTTTTTGTATGTTATTCAAATATTAAGACTACAATAAAGTGCTCGAGGACGAGTTGAGGACACTTTAGAAGCAGTTCAGGAATTGTATGAAGATTTTTCATAGGGCAGAAAAGGTGAGGTCGACTACTTCAACTTGTATTTTTTGTATGCACAGCTTTCATTTCGAAATGGGAATTTCAAATAGGGGAGACAAGGAGAAAGTAAGAGTTTTTAATTAGAAGGCATGGAGTGTAGAAGTGGTCTTGATTTGATGTGTGTGACGTGCATTTTCACTTATCTAAATTAGAAGGCACGCTGTCGATATGGATGTATATACATAGTCTTTCAACTTTGGCACAAAAAACTTGAAATTTGATCCCAAGTAAGATCATGTTCCTGCCGTAAGAGATAATCGATACGGGGTAATGTTTCCCTTCACTTAAGCTGTTGCGCAAGCAAAAAGGATATTTAATTTGAGAATGAATATGAATGTGAGTAAAAATTCAATATGTCTTTATTCTCTTTAATAATGGAGTATTGGGCAAAGGATATGAATATTTTTTGAGGAGAACCAAAGGAATTTCAATGATGACGGTGGAGTCTTCTCCTCCCACATATTTTGGGTGAGCAGCTGCCTTCTCTCCTTGAATGTTCTATTCCTGTCCCACAACCCCTGTTTAGTGAGTAAGCGAGAGGGAGTGTTAACAATGGGTTAGGCCAAGCACATGCTATATAAGTAATATCGCATGGCATTATCATGGGTTAACAACGTTGTGCAATGTGTACAGAATAGGAATCACATTTTTTTCTTGGTTTAACAAGTCTACTCGCACTAATAAAAATGGTGAGAGGGACGACCAAAAGAGAACTTGTGTTATTGATTCCAAATGGCCATCCTAAAATGAAAATCTGCTCCAAAAATAGCACTTCTTTCTCTTCTTCTAACTACTAGCGACACTCTCATCTCAACCCGTTTCGTGCTTTACGTTTCCAACCCAGTTTCACTATAGTTTGAAGAAGAAAGTGCGTTGGAAACGAAGCGAGGAAGAGAAAGAGAGAGAGAGAGAGTAAAAAGCACACAGAATATTTGTGCCTCTCCAGAGTATTTTCGAGCGATGGACCTTGCGACTCTCTGACTCTTTCTCTGAGTTCCCTGCATCCAGAGAAAATTGCGGTGCGGTGTCATGCATGCCGTTGTTGCTCATGTATTATATTTCTCTTTCTGTCTTTGGTTTTATTTCCAAATGGCCATCCTAAAATGAAAATCTGCTCCAAAAATAGCACTTCTTTCTCCTCTTCTAACTACTAGCGACACTCTCATCTCAAACCGTTTCATGCTTTACGTTTCCAACCCAGTTTTACCATAGTTTGGAGAAGAAAGTGCGTTGGAAACGAAGCGAGGAAGAGAAAGAGAGAGAGAGAGAGAGTAAAAAGCACACAGAATATTTGTGCCTCTCTTGAGTATTTTCGAGCGATGGACCTTGCGACTCTCTGACTCTTTCTCTGAGTTTCCTACATCCAGAGAAAATTGCGGTGCGGTGTCATGCATGCCGTTGTTGCTCATGTATTATATTTCTCTTTCTGTCTTTGGTTTTACTTAACATTTCATGTTGGTCCAAGTAAAACGCATCCACATAAAAAGCAAATCAAGTGAAGTGACTGGAGTTTTGCTGGCTTGTGCTTGCATCTCACACACATCTACGTCCATCCTATGTACTTTTACTAACGTGCTCTTTTCCTATGGTGGCACTCATTCACTCCCGAATGGCACCAATGGAAATCCTAAAGAGGGAGAAGGAGAGATGCATGTCTTTTTCTCACAGGATATATCGCTTGGAAAAAGGGGTATTTAGTGTTAGCAAAAAAGCAAGGGGAAATTGTGATACGAGCCTCTCATGCTATCTATCTGTGGAAACAATCTCTAGAGAAAGTAGTAATAGCTCTGTCTTTTCCTCTCTCTCTCTCTCGTTAGACTTGCTATAGTGCCACCACCTACCACCACTCTACCACCTCGCTTTTGTCTTGTCTTCTCTTTTTCCTCGAAACTCCAGAGTCAGCAGCAGCCCTATCCAAACAGCAGCTGTAGCTCTGCAGAAGAAACAAACCCAAAAAAACTTTAAAAAGAAATAGGTTTTCCATATGTATATAAGTACATATATATATAATATTACATATTACATAGTTAGAATGGTAGAAAACTCATACGACATTTTGTGTACTCCATGTATGTCTCCCTTGTTTGCTCCAAGAAATGGGCAAACAACAAGACGGAAGACGCGCAACTTCCTCTATGTCTATCTTCATCTTCCTCAAATAAAAAAGGCGGTCTTCAGGCCGAAAACCTTATAAATTTATTTACAACCGAGTGAACTAAAACTAGCTCCACTTTTCACATTCATGGGTCACAACAAGGAAAAACAAAAGGAAATAAGAGACAAACAAAACTCACGGCTGTCCTCTCTTTTTGTCTCTTTTCTCCATCCAGAAGAATGTTTATGACTAAATTATTTTTCACCAGGAGAAGATGGACGTACACTTACCATGTGTGTGTCTAGTTTGATGGCTCCTCGCCTTCATTTGTAATTTTGGCAAATAATTTAAACAATGCTTTGGAATTCGTTTTGAAATAAAATTCAGCCCAGCAAAGGCTGATTTGAATTCAATCAGTTCAACATCCTCGAACATGATTTTCCTCTCCAACTTTTCTTGCATTGGTAGCTTTATCGAAAGAGTAATTCGGAAGAACGTAGTGGATTTTTTATCGATCTGGATTAGCATTCGAGATGGTCCTCCAATAATATATGTGTGTGCATCTCGTCCCGTGTGTTGCGTTGCGTTGTAAGCAGAGGAAGATAATATCAGGACGTATGTACGTAAGGGCTTTCATTATTCTCATCGTCGTCTTCACATGGGAATTCACTTGTGAGAAAATGAAGGAGAAAAAGTAATTAAAGGAGAAGACGAGTAGAGTCAGTCCCACATAATAAGGACGCATGCAATACCATCCCAATATATATTCCAAGAATAAGTATATTTTCCTATCCTGTATTTTCCCACCAATTTTAATTAAAACTCATCCAATTTTAAAGTTTCCTACTATTTTCGTCATCTCCGCATTATTATGCCTTTCCATGGGAATTGATTTCTTCATGTGAAAAGAAAGTAGAACAGAGACTAGGAAAAACTTATGGTGAGCGAAAGAACCGAACATTTGTATGTAATTACTTGTGATACGTATAAATAAGTTGAGCTTTCACTTTAGTTTTCATGAAAATAATTATAACGATCATGTGCAATAGTGTAGAAGAGATGGAGTATGGAAGAAGAAGAAAAAATAAGTTGGAAAATACAACTTATTTTTGGCTCTTGATCCTCTTGAGTGAAGTAAGAGGAGAAATATCAAGAAAGAAGAAGCAGGAATAACTCAAACTCAAATGCTTTCATCATCCATAATATTCCTCGGTACTTCACGTTTTAATATAAGAGTCTAAGATTATGCAAAGGGAAAGGAAAGGATGAAGAAATATGTTGAATTAGGAAGAAAAAACCTTTTCCCAAAAAAATAAGAAGTTTTTTTACGATGTGCATAGTAGTGTAGCCCTAGTAAAATTCTCAAATAATTAGATAATTAACCCGTTTCTTCTCATTACGAGTTTGCAAGTTGTGAGTAGGTTTGAAAGCGGAAGGGTAAAAAAATTTGTCATTAAATTAAAAGCATATTAATTTTTATAGCAACTCATTAGTCTACTATTAATGGATTAGCAGTTGGTGTAGCCTTTCCTCCAATTTATATGCTTTAATCTGCTTTTTATACGATGAAATCCAACTACTACGACTCCTTCTCTACTAACTCATGCACTTTTCGACAAGGGATTAAAATACTGCTCTCGTCCTTCCCACTCAAAAACTTTAGACTTTCCTTTACATTCTCTTTGCTACCTAGTGGAACAGTGATTTTCTCTACTCAACCCGAATGAAATAGTAGTGGACGGGGACATATGTTTCGTATCGGATTTTAACAAGGTTATATCCCCTTTCCCCTATTGTGTATGGTGCTGGATGGTCCATCATAATAGCATAATCCCATATTATTTTGGCACCCGGGGTTCAATGGAAAACCGCAAGCCTCATGCATGCAAATTGCTCTTTCTGCATCCTCAAACACATAGAATCACACACACTACACAAACACAACTGATTTTAGATGACGAAGAGTCATTTCCAAAGAAAGCTTTAGGTCGAGTCGATACATGTGTGTGCACTTTTCCTTTCCCTTCCTACTCCATACTACCACCTACCTATCGCTTTAAAATATACACATGGTTACATAATATTCGACGCCTTATTTCATTCTCAAAACCTCTGGAATAGAGAAACAGAAAAAGGAACTCGTTCCAATATGTATATATGAAAGAGAGCGAGTGTGCGTTTATTTGCAACGCATTAGTAAGCAAAATTTACGTTTGTAATAGTGCATATTCTATAATATGCTATAGGAAAAGCTAGTTTGAACCGCTATACCTATGCTTAAAAGTAAGAATAGCTAAGTGAGTAAAGAGAGAAAGAAAGGGGGATAATGCATATCAGTATCACATCGAGAAAGAGAGAGAGTTGGAATCTCTTTCCCCACCCTTCTTCCATACATATTTTCTCTTGCACTCTTACTCACTCTATTATGCAATCATACTATGTGGCTATACATTATACATGCATGTTACTCAAGGATGAATGTATGTTGTGTAATAGCACCACCAATGTGTACATCTTGATGAAGGACATGGGAAAAATGTGTAGAGAATAAAGCTCTCTCTTTCCACTGAACTTGATACTCTCCCTCTCGTCAGGGAAACGTGTAAGTTATACTGTTTGTACTGGAAGAAGGAGCCTAACAATAACTATGTATGTCTATTTATTATATGTACTTTCGTTGAATAAAAGGGGAACAATGTAAAGTGACTTTACAATGAAACTCTTTCTATTTTCCCATCAACTGAAAAAAAAAGTCTTGAATGTATCCCAGTTTTAAATAGAAATATGTAGGAATCGAACGAATGCAACCGAAAGAGAAAATTCTCCCACACAAAATATCATTACAAGACTTTTATGTAGAAATGTATGCACAAAATGTGTGTGAGTTTTTGTGTGTCCAAAAGTAAAAAACGAAGTCGTCCTTGGGGGACACAGTGATGTGAACTATGTAATGCAGCAGAGGAGAGCAGTAGCATTATTGCTAAACTTTGCTGTTTGAAGGAGAGAAGAAAAAATTATCCATAAATGTTGGACTTTTTTGGCTAGAATAACTGCATTGAATTGGATTGAATTGAAGACATAAAAAATAGCTCAAAAAGGATATTCTTGAAAACGTTAATCGAATGCAATAGAACAGAATGCAGCAGCAAATGTGGGGCCAAAAGTACAAGTTGAAATCTGTTGGTTGGAAGTTATTGGAGGGAAGAAATGAAGGAAAGAGCTCCAAAAGTAGGAGCGAAATCCGAAATCTATATTTGGCTGTAAAGAATGGAAGAGGGAAGCCCTGTAGTTGGTTGTAGTGGTGAGAATGGTGTGTTTTCGTTTGTGTAATCGATATTTCCAGAGGGTAATTGAGTGGAACTAGGTAAAATACTTGGGATAAATACATGAATGCATTGCATTGCCACCAAGCCAAGATGGGAAAATGGATATGGTGAAGGCAGGCTGAACACCAAAAAAATGCATTCCATAGTCTCCCTTTTCTCACTAGAAAACTCGCTCCGCTCTCTCTTAACAACTTTCACTGGATGATGATGATGACAAAGATATTGCTTTTCAATTCTTCCATCATTATGCCTAATGCCATTGTCTTGGAATTACTTCTCTTGCTAGCCACTACGTGCACGAGATTTCGTTCTGAGGAATTGTGAAAGAGGAAAAGGGAGAACTCTAAAATAATAAGCTGCAAATGATCATCTACCTCTCCTCCTAGTTCCTGGTAGAAAAAGCTATTATCATCAGCATTTGGTTAGGAAGCAAGGTACTCTACAGCAAACTCTTCTGGATCCCAAGTAGTGCCTTCCTATAATAGTCCAACCTTGTCCTATTCAAAGTCCAAGTGCAGATGGTTTCATATCTGACGATGCTCTGTTTGCAATATATTCATATAAAACTTGTATGTGTCCTATTTATCATGGAAAATGACTTTGAAACATTTATAACGAAACAAACAGAGAGAGAAAGAGAGAGAGTGGATAAACTTTATTTTTTATGAAGAAGACCAAGAGCAGAGAAAGGATGAAACTTTTTTTTGTGTGTACTTATTTCATACTCTTCTTGTTGAAACTTAGGAGCATTCTTGCTATTTCTCATCGCTTTCTCTCTGTGAAATTCATGTCCCCTCATTTTACTTTATTATCAAAAGTCTCCGCCACTCTCTCTTCAGCAGCAGGAGCTGGAGCCGTGGTGAGAGTGGGAGGCCAAGCCACGCTTACTACCATCATATCACGTCATCCTACCCGTTTCCTATTTCTTGTCCACACACACAAAATGGATAATATATGCATTATGCTTACATTCTGCATGTCTCTCTCTCTCTCATCTTGGGTATCCGCTACAAAACTTGAGTATATTTTTTGCTTTAAATTATTACGATAAAAATTTTATGTGGAGGACATAAGAGACTGGTGAAAATGGCGAGGTTGGGATATACCATTGCATTGCAGCAGTGGTGCAGTCGTGATGGGCGTCGTGTATATGTGTTGCTCTCGCCTCATCGTCATAGTCATCATCAACATCATTTCATCCTTCTCTTTTCTATGTGACTATGTATGCATTTTTATAAATAAAATGTATGTATACAAATGTTGTAGTTCTGTTTCATAGGAAATTAAATGGCTATATAGCTCCTTTTTTTGTACAAATCTCGTTCGCTTGTTTTCTCCAAACTCGCTTACCAAAAAAACTTTGTTGGTGAACCACCAACAAAGTACAAATCTCTTTGCACTAGAGTGGCAAAATGGCGTTGGGCAATGGGAATGGTAACACTCTACTCACAAAAACTTTTTTTTGAGAGGAATATCAATGTGGATGTTACAGAGCAAAGCTTTGTCCTTTCACTCGCTCTCTCATCTCCCAACTTTCATCCTTTTCTGTGCTAAGATATGTAGCGTTCTTTGTTGTTCAAGCTAGAGTTTGAAACCGGATTAATGGGAGTGAGTGAGTGAGTGTGTTTGTGAGCTACATGGTAGTAGGTATACGGGAATGGTGAAACGAGAGCTGAGGCTGAGGCCACAATCTTTCCACTTTCCTTTTTTGAAGCGCGCGGTGAGGAAGTTGAGGAGGAGCAGCTGCTGCCTCTAATTCCTTGTTTGTTTCGTTGCCTCTCAGTGGAACCAACATTCTTATTATCATCGTTGCCAGACTATGAATCTCTTGGTGCTTGAGAATGTCCAACAAGTATGTATCATGTGCTCACATTTCACACATTTGGCTTTTCAAGAATTTTGGGGGTTTCAAGAGTTCTCAAGTAACAATCACGATATGGCCACACTCGAAAGTGATGACAATTACGAAAAATGATGGGCAAACCAATCACTTTCATATGCAACTACCTGGTTTTCACAACAGTTGACTTGGAACGTCTACCAGAAGCAAAAATAGTAGCTGAGACGAATTGCAAATTATTAATTTTTGTAAAGAAAACTTTAGTGCATCAGTATGATGCAGTTGCTACTGCATGTTAGCTTTTGATGATCTTGGAGAAACGACTACCTTCTCGTTTATTCAAAGTTTATCTTATCTACTAGGAACAGTAGTCACCCATGCTTGTAAATTTAAGTCTATAATAAGCCCCCGCCGTTTTTCATGATGCTGATGATGGTGATTATCATCGTCATCATGTGAGCAACCGAGTGGTAGAAGGTTAGTTAGGTTTACAGCTTGTTGTAGGCGGAAATCCCCAAGTGTCCTCTGTTAAAAACAGTCTGACAGCTCTATTTCTACGAAACAGGGAGAGATACAAGTTGAAACAAATCCAGGCTCCTTTGCTGATATCTTCTCTTCTCTCTACCAAAAGCCGAAATACATAGTTTTCATTTTTATTAGTGTATTTCTCATGCCTTGATAAATACTTGTGTGACTTTGAAACACAATTTTCACAAGGTATTCCAGTTCATAAATATTGTGAGCGAGCCGTACCCTATTGATTTATTACGTTGGAGGAAAAGCCGGAGCTGCAAACCAAACCAAACCAAACCACCAAAAGCCCCAGAAGCAGAAGAGCTGCAGCTTTAGCAGTTTAGTTAAAGCGAAAGCCAAATGTCTACCTATTTTTTTCCCTAGCCCAGTCAGAGTTCCACGTTATTTACTCCTCTGCTCCTCTTCTCCCGTTGGTTTTTAGTTATGTGCTTCGAATTCCAAATCCCATTAGCCCTCAAGGATTAATTTACTCTGGTTTTCTTTGAATGTAACATTTTATTAGAAAGGGCATGCACAGTTAGACAACCAACCTCTAGCTCTTTCTACCTCTTTTTTCTCTTCCCAAATTAAATTCTATTACATTTATTATGCAATACTGCTACCACCACCACCATCACCACCACCAGGTTAAGCTTTTGCAAATTATGCTCCTATGAATGTAACCAAGAGACAGAGCCAGAGAGAAAAAAATAGGGAGACGGAAAAACATTGGTAGAGCAACTAACTTAGCCTCTCTCTCTCCTTCTCTTTCATCTGCCTAGCGTCTAGTTAGCCGTAGCCACAAACAAAAACTCAATTTCACTCCGGAAAAAGGAGTTTTAGAACGGGTTTTCTCATCAACCAACTTCAAGTTTCGTCAGCTAACGATAAGCTAATATGCACGACAACCTAATTAAGACGGACGTAGAAGATTGCCGGGTGCAAATGTTGAAGACAGCAGTTATTAGGAATAGGATGCTATAGCAATCTTCATGTGGCAAGAAGGAAATAAGAACATGAGGATTTTGATGCAAAAGAAATTGACATTTTTATAATATTATAAAATTGTGTGGTTCATGCTTTTGTTGTTTCGGATAAAAAAGGAAGGTGATATAAAGGATAGAGGAAAGGGAAAGAAGGGATTTTCTTTATCCCATTTCCTATTTTTATCCTCAATACATTGCTCACTCTTGTTTATTCACATCTCCTCCAACTTCCTCGTTTCAATTGGGAGCCAAAGAAGAGGAGTGAATTGAGAGAGGTTGGCAACTTGGTAACTACGTTGGTTGGACTCTTATTTGGGATCTGGAAACCTACTAAATCCATGTATGTATATGTAGGAAAAATATAAAAAAAGGTTGAAAAAACATGGCGGAGAGAAAGAAATCAATCTCTCAAGGGACTTGTTCCCTGTTCAACAACATATCTCTTCTCATTTCTGTAAAGAGAGAGAGAAAGGGATTGTAGAGAGAAAGCACACAAGTGGTGAATTTATTTATTTTGTCCATTCTACTTATCCCTCTTTCCCCTGCCATTGCAAAAGGTGAAACAAACACAGAGAAAGAGTGAGACGAGTCTGACACATGAGCTTGGACTACTTTTTCTGCTTTTCAATGAAAGAGTGTAAATATTGAACGTGGCATTTAGCAACACACACACACACAGCGAGAAAATGTAGCTAATGTACAAAAATACTACAAAATGCAGTTGTTTAAAATGGAAAAAGTAAATAAGGAGTGGTAGCTGAAATAGTACACCCGCTGTTCATACGCTTAACCATTTCCTTGGTGGCATTACATTACACACGCTTTCCCAAAATTGAAACGTTTTCCTGGAAAACTTAAATCCTCTTGGTGCTTGTTCCCATCACGTAGACGCATGTTATAAAAGTAATGAATGTTTATCAAATTAGTTTGCTTTATGATAAATAAGTACTATATCATATATATAAAACTATTATAAAATTTTGTTGTATTTATATTTATTTTTCAGTTGGCAGAAATCAATCGTCACTCATGGGTAACGGCGGGAGGAAAAGGAGAACTGGAATTGGAGCTGCCTATGATGGACGTTGTGCAAACTCATGTGATCCCTTCAGCCGATGCTGTGGATCCGGATGTTCTCCAAGCAATTGCTAGTCTGGGTTGTTTTAAAGACAGAGATAAACTTATTCAAGAACTGCTAAGTCCCAAGTAAGCAATTGTGATGGGTTGTTAGTTGTTGCAGTAGGTAAAAAATGGGAATAAAATTTTTACAAAGTTAACATCATCATCACCGTCACCAGCCAAAACTCTAACTTAATAATATCCAGTCTACTTAATGAAATTGAGAGGGAAAGTATAATGTTTTGCAACTTTTTTTTAAGGCTATCGAAAAAAGCATGTCTGTCTAGTTACTAAATTTATTGATCCCGTTCTCACTTTTTGGGAAAGAAATGGTGCACGAATCCAAGCATATGACCGTTTAATGCAGATTTTTTTGAGACGAAAAAAAGGAGGGAAGATGAATGAGCTAGACATAAGAACTCTACTCAGTTTATGCTTGAATAAACGAGAGAAATGGGGGAGATAGGAGAGAGTTGACTCGGCAGACAAGACAATATTGCACAAGAGGAAGAAGAACACGAAAAAAATGAGAGAGAGAGAGAGAGATGTGGAGCAAAGAGCAAACAACACTTGTACTTTTTGAAGCATACTTCATTTTTTTCTAAACAGTTTCTCAAATATTGCACCACACTCCCATTGTAAATATTTGTCGATTCACAAGAGAGAAAAAGAGAGGGATGAGCCAGCAAAAGACAAAAAAATGTAACGATCAAGTTAAAAATGAGAGAAAAACGAAATAGAATGCAGCTCTTGTTTGAAAGAGTAGAAAAACAAGTAAATTTATACGTTGCCAAATTCCGGTCGCATATTTTTATTCTTCAAAGAAAAATCTTCTTGTGCCGCCAAACCAAGTCGGCAACTTATATATTATGTTGCGAGTTAGGAGAAAGGGGGGGAATGGGGAAATGATAGTGAAATAGGGGGACAGAGAAACCAGACAGTAATATAAATGTGTGAGCGTATATACATATAGATGTACCTATTCGCATGATATGGATTGGTTACCCAAGACACCAGAGAAGAAGAAGGGAAAAAGGGGCCATTTTGAAAATAGAGAGCAAGATAAAGAGTATGACAGAGAAGAAAGGAGAGGAAAAGCTCAACTTATTTTTTATTCTTTTTCTTCTTCTTCTTGTTGGGGCAAAGCCTATTTTTACTTTTCTCTCCTAATAATACGGAAATGTTTTGTTCCAACGCTAATATGGAATAGTATTCAAGTTGAGTTTAAGAGGGTAATAAATACTCGTGTAAAACGGAGAATGAGACGGGAAGAGGTGTCCGATCTTCTTAGCCTACTTTCTCTTCTTCTCCCTTCAAAAGAACGGAAACGTTGGGTTTCTATAGCTTGTCTATATATGTATATAACCAATGTAGATTATATTATGTACCTATTCTACTTTCTCAAGCTCACACTCTCATTGCGGAAAGGAACGTGGGATAAGGGAGACATTTAATGCAAAAGGATAAAAAAGTAGACAGGAGTTAAGCATCTTTCGCTTTCCCTAAGCCCCAAGGCTAGTGAAATTACGCCATTCCTTTTTTTCTCATTTTTTCTTCCCCTCCAAATATACAAATATCTACATACATAAATATTATGTATATATCTTAATGTCCGTATTGGTTTAATGATGACAATGATACTTTGGGTAAATACAGGGTGTACATTAGCATTAGCATTAGACTAGAACATAATCACGGTAGCGGTGTATTTGGTGATCGACATGATAGTCGTGTGATGTGATGATGTGATCTCTCCATGTAAATGGATTATGTTACCCATTATTATTATCATTGGATCCCTTATCATTGGCAAGAGAAAGAGAGGGAGAGGATTGTGTGATGTATCCTTCGTGAAATATTTATGGGATTCGTTATATAAGTGGAGCACAAAATTATATTTCACTTTTCCCCACTTTCTTTTCTCACTTTTCTCTCTTTTCCTTTTTGTCGACAGTCATAACACGGAGAAAGTCATATATTTCCTGCTACTGGATCGAAAGCGGAGAAAACCGTCACGAGAGGATGAGACGGAACTAATCGCACGTTGGGACTCCAGCTCCTCGTCCACCAATAACTGCTTGGATCCACCGAGAAAACGTATTGACAAGGTGAATGGGAATCCGACTGCATATCAGTTTGACAGAATCAGTGAAGGATCCCCCATTACTCCAAGACGACATTTATACAAGTAAGTGATCCACCTAATAAGCCCCTCTATGCTATTCCAGATACGTGTCTCACATAGAAATATATATATATAGAAGGGAGAATAAGGAATCGAACAAGAAAAAAATTGCTCTTTCATATATGTTCTTTTTAATTGCTTCTACTTTTCTTTTCTTTATACTTGTGCTTGTACTTATTCATGTATAGTTAATGTTTATGTATGTAACACATTTACAGTGAAATAGTTATCACAGGAGGAAAGTCAAAAATGATCATTGAAGGCTAGCGAGAGTATAATATAACAGGAAGACAAACTGACATACTGAGGCGGCTAGGAGAGAGGAGAGCACTAAATGTTTACTATACTGCAATTATAATTAATGACATTATTTTTAGCTACTTTTCCTTGAGCCCGATAAAATGTGTTAGAATCTTGAAAGCGATACGTTATTAGAACGGAAGAGAAAAAATTGTTTTTCGTGTACTCTCATTACTTCTTTTTTTGTGTGTAACTTGATGCTACCAACTACCTGATGCGCTATATGTTGTCCAAACTTAGTTACGTATGTGTGTTATATAAACATATAAAAACGTGCTTTTCAACTTGTTTTTGTCGAATTAACCGAAATATATATGTATATATATACACTTCATCATTCTCAGCTTAATTAGAGAGGACTGACGCAAGAGTAAAAAAAACAAGTTTGCAATCAGCTTTTCCCTGACTATTTTTTTATCCTGATCTGATGTCAAGGCGGTAATGAGAATGGTGAAAGTAGTAATCATAACAATTAAGTGACCTTCGTAAACATTTGTTAGCAAAAGAAAGTTTATCAATGAAAAATGTCGAGATGTACTTAATTAAAATAGGGCTTCCACTAGCTAAAGAGTAGTAAGAATGGCAAGATTTTTATTATGAAATTGAAAACAAGTTAATAATAGGCTAATTTGAGAAGCGGAAAATCTGAAGTTGAAAGTAGTAGGTAAAATAAATGTCATAAACTTATTGCGTTTTATATTTATATTTTTGTTGCTAGTATGGAACACATTGGCAGACTCAAAACTATGGTTACTACGAAACTTGAAAGGTAATGTAGTGTATTCACTAGTTGCTAACGTCATTATACTTATATATTTTTATGCGAGAAAGAAAAATGAAATGCAATTTACCCCCCGATTTGACTCTGGCTTGTTCCCTGCTTATTTACGCAAGTTGCTCACACGTAACGCCAGAAGAAAAAGGAGCTTTTTATATGAATTTTTGTTCACAAGTCTGAGAAAAAAGAAGAGGAACTTGATCGTAAATCATTAGATGGTTTTTTTACAATAGCTACCCTTGTTCCAATTTACTCTTTGTTAAAAAGAATGTGCTTATTCTAGAAATATACATTTGTGTAAAATAAAACATGAATGATTGGAAAGGGAATACATGTTTTTTGTTTACCAACTCGTCCTTGTTTCTTTTACGTGTTTGTGGCCGTTTTTATTGGACTCTGCTGCCACACCATGCTTCCCAAAAACTTTAGCTAGTAGATGCAAACATAGGTTTACTAGAGAATAAAGTGGTGCACCTATTTTTAAAGGATTTTAGTGGGGCGTGTCACTAAAAATAGTGGATTTGCCGACAGTCTCACATCACGCGTGGGCTTACCTTTTCCTTTCCTGTGTATGAATGCGTGCACACTGCTTCAATTTGATCATGATAACTTTCCTTTAATTCACGTTGAGATCTCTACGGAACTAAATGTTGGATGAGGATAACATGAATGCAATCCACCTAAACGATATGCTGATACTGAGTTATTTGAGGAGAGATGAGATAGCTGATGATGAGATGAGATGAGACACGATTTTATGATATGGCTTTATGCACTGCTAATGTTTTTTGTAAAAGAACTATCTCTCTCTCTTTCATGTGTGTGTGTATATAAATATTATATTCGTCAGTAAATTTAAAAGCACTATCACCATCAATATAAGAAGTGAGTGAGTTAGAGTAGCTGACGGTTTCGCTAGAGCAGACATGATAAACGAGATGATCATTCAAGTTTACACGACTTTGATCTTCTAGCAAGTACATTGAGTCGACAAGCATATGTCTGAAGCAACCAAAGAACGTGCATATGTAGCCACCTGATCGTTTTAAGTAATGCAATGAATTGAGCCTCCCCAAAAAAATATCTCTTTTTTACAGAGACGAGGTTAAGAAAGAGAAAATATCATTAGCTCCCAAGTTTTTTTAAAGGAGAAAGAGAAAGGAAAAACGACTTGTACTTTCCCCTTTTTCTTCAGACTTCCTTAATGCTTTTACTTATGTTCTGAGGTGGGTGGATGCTCAGTAGTGTGTGCTACATACACACTTTTTTAGGCTCTCATGTTTCACTAGAAGAGGAAGTGGAAAAGGAAGGAAAACGAGAGTAAAATGGAATGAGGAAAGGGCTCAAGTAATTTGTCATGACTTTACCTCCTGTGTAGATTTCGTTGTGTGCTTTGTATGTATGTATATATATATGTATGTGTGTTGTGTACCTATGTAATGTACGAACTTACTTGCTTGCTTCTATATTGAGTACAAGGACAGGTTTAAAGCTCCTAAAAAGAAGTCAAATTGATGGATTGATGATGATTTTTTTCTAACATTCTTTCTCCTTCCCCCTTTTTTCTCTTTTATGTTCATCTGTGGCTGTGGACGTCTTTGTGTGACTCTACATGAAAAAAAATCTATCTATTTTGAAAACTTGACAAATGTGAACCTTACAAACTATCCCACAAATAGTCGGCATAGACGACCGAGTCTTCATTTGACGAACCACTCGCCTCTCTCGAGTTCAATCCCATCGTCACCCGTCCCGTCACCGAAGATGCCACATCGTGTGGCGAACCAGAGCTCGTCCGGCGGTCTCAATAATGAGCATCACCAGGAGCAAGTGGGTGGGATACCCACAACCGTACTTCCAAGTCCCACGCCGCCAGGATCACCTCATCTAGCTCATTGGAGGTCAAGGCTCAATACACTGAAAAATAGCTTCCTTGGCTCACCCCGGTTTCATCGGAGAAAGCTACAAGGTCAGTTGTTCTATACTTTTCAGGTTGTCTAATAAATATTGTGTGTGTGTACATTCATATATAAATATATATCTCTGCATACATGACTTTATTATTCCCTCAGAAATCTATAAGCATACCTTCCCCTTCAACGAAAAGTAGGAGGCATTGAAGGCACAAAAGTGTTTCATAATGCAACTTCTTATTTGCTTTAAGTGAGCACTCATTTGACAATCTCCTAAATATTACAGCCAAAACTAGGAACAGGAGTACCCAAAAGGTGTGCTACATATACATAGTCTATAGTCTCCTTCTTGTGTATTCACTAGCCATCCTCATGGCCGCAAGCAAAAGAGAAGAGCTTGGGCTTAGACAAAGTGGAATAAAAAAGTTTCCTTTAGTTGGCTTCTCTCTTCGTTCCCTTTCATACTCAATAGATGTGTACTCGCTTACTCAATTCAGCTCCCTTTTTTACCCATGAATATGGTTGAGAGAAAAATACCAGGAACACCAGTGTATTTTTTTACCACTGCCACCAGACTCACACCCGACTCCAATCCTCTTTTAAAACTAGCACTAGACTTACTTTCCTCACAAAGAGAGGAAGAATTTGAGTCGAGAAAAAAATATAATAAAAAAAGATATGCGTATCGATCTAGAATTCCACCACATGATATTCATACACATCCGCAACATAACACCGGAGGAAAATGCTTTTTTTCTTCTTCTTTTTCTCCCATATCTCATATAATATATAATATTGGTTTTGCACTATGATTTGATGATGTAGATACAAAGTACATTAAGTAAATACATATATATACATATACAACTTAGTGTTGATCCTCTAGAGGAAGTTGGTCTGGCTTTGTAGCAATATAGACGGTGACGACGATCACGTTCTATCCTCCAAGTCTATCTGATATATATACACATACACCAAGTGAAATTAACCTGCATACTTTACCCAACTTGACTCCACTTTCCGAGCATTTCCCTTAATAGGGTAGTTTATGGAAATAACGAGGGTATTATGACAGTAATGATTACGATCAAGGCAGGATGACCTTGGAAAAGTACATTCCTTAACTGATTCTATGAGCGAGCGAGTGTGTGTTTGGATGGGCAATTGTTCGCATCGCATACTGATATTTTATTTAGCACTCCCACTTTTGCAAAAAAAATGGGAAAGGAATGTGTCGGATAGAATTGGAACTGGCTCGCTTCATTCTGAGATTTCTGCTTGTCGTCCAGTCTGCTCAGGCTAGAACTAGAATTTTGTGAGAGCAGGACCACGGCCATACCACCTTGCTTCAGTTCTCTGGCCGTGAAGGAATTTTTTTTATGTGTGGAGTTCCCAACTTAGGAAAAAGTTTGGCCATTTGTTTAAGTGTCCCCAGTCTCCATCATCATCATCATCAACATCATCATGATCCTGATAGTGTGTATAGGAGAGTCACAGAGACTCATCTTTTTTGGCTTGAGTCTAACGAAAGGTTGGTTCCCGTCTATCTATTTGTATACATGGAAGGAGTATGCTTCAAGTTGGAATTTTGGAAGGAACAGGGTTTCTCTCTCCTTTACTTTTCTCTTTCCCGTGTTCTCTTCGTCTACCTTAGTTACTACACAGGTTTTCACACGAGAGAAAGTAGTAATATTAGATGGTAGAAATGGTAGTAAAAAAGTGGTAAAGAATATCAAATATCGTGAGCGGATGGATAGAGTAGACATACACACGCGTTATGAAAGTGAGTGTATAGAAAGTACAAGTTTGAATAAAATGACAAAAGGGACATTACATTGTCGCTCGCCTCCCTTGCCTAAATGACGTCATTCCATGATGATGATAATGATGATGATGATGATAATAGGACTGATATGGGAAGTAGGAAAGGTATGAAAACTACGGTAGAACATATCAATCATGGCACTACTGGGCTTTCTGTTGTGTTGTTATACTTTGTGAGAAAAAGCTCTCTCTCTCTCTCTCTCCTCTACACGGAATATTATTACTTTTTTCTCCCTCCTCGGCGTTCCCCACTCATAACCTCGTATTTATGATACAAAAAAGGATAAATGTAATGGGAATTGAGTAACAAAAGTCACTCCAGCCATTCCACTCTTCTTGCTGTAGCTATGTGTGTGTGTGTGTGACCAAGTTGAACAGGTTGGAGAGCTGGACTCCTTCCCAACTGGAATAGGAGGAGAGGAAGACAATGAAAGCCAGACCACTAAAACCGACAAGGCTGCCAAAGGCATACAGTAAAAAAAGAAAGTTGGTTACATTAGTTAAAACAAGAAGTATGAGTAGTTCACACTGCTCAATAGCCACACACATACACATACACTTTCACAAATGAATGGGAGCGAGCAGAATATAAAAGGGAACTGCATTATCTCTTCCTACCTTTGAGCTATATCCTCATCATAGACTCGGGAAAAATTGGGCATTAGCACAACTCATAACAAAATCACGTGCTTTCCTCTCCTTTTCCGTAACATTACACTAGTCATTAGCAATTATATGGGAGGACGATAAAGGTGTAAAAGGGGGGTTTTTAGCTTTCTCAGCAAATATAATATATTGTTGAAAAGGTAGCATTGTCCGTCAAAATGTTTACTATTGCCGCTCCGTTATGGAACAATGGTGGGTGAGCTCATATGATATAAATGGTTATATGGTTATGTGGGAAAAGACATAGTACTTAGGGCTTAAGACATGAAAGGAGCTAGAAGAATGGGTAGAGGAGAAAGCAAGACTGACGCTCTTTGTCTAACTAAAACAAATCACGTACGACGATGACCATGTTTTGAGGCATATGGCTTTCTACTCCTACTTACTTGCTACACATCCAAATCACATATGTAGCAATGTAGGTAGTAACGCTAGTAAGGAGGAAGAGAGAGAAAACAAGTTTTGGTTGCTTGCCTTCCCTAAGCGCTTTCTCTTTCGGCCACTTTTTCCTCTTTACTCTGTAACTGTGTGTGTAGCCAGGAAAATATCCATTTCCTCACTAATTTCACAAAGGAGAAGAGAGAGAGAGAGAGAGCGACAAGGAAAATAGGAAAGGAAAGGGAAGAAGCCGGCTAGCTGTTTGTACACGTACTAAACTACTTTCCTTTCTCTTTTCGTTTCTTGCACACCATTGACCACTAGTAGAAACCACGGTATATACCATAAGTATATGTATAGAAGTATATATGGCAACTTCTTTGTAGTGGCTGAGATTGACAAAGAAGTTGTGGAGAAGGAAAGCAGAATCTTCTTTCTACTCTTCTTCTTGCCCAAAGGTTCAAGTTAACAACGGCAACTTACTCTTTTAAAGCGGGGAACAAATAAATGTGGGGTTTAGAACTGTGGAAAAGAGAAAATGTATGAATGAGTGTGTATCTTTTTGTGTGGCTTGCTTTTTAAAGGAATTTTGTGTATAAGAAAAGAATGAGGAATGATTAAGTGGTGGTCGTGGCTCTCCTGTCAACTTGATTACTGTCATTGTTGATGATGAAGTCTAGAGAGAGAGAAAAACGTGGAGTGTGGTGACATGGTGAAGGGACAAGACACAAAGTTTTTCTTGCATTCATTCAATGTCAAATTCGCATGACTTTTTTTCCTTCTCTCTCGCCTACACAAAAGGATCCAATATGAGTTTATTATTTCCAAAAAAATAATATTAGATATTTTATATTTTATCTGGAGGATTATATTTTGATTGTTGTCAGAATGTAATAACATTTTCTTCCCATGTTTATTTGTAATTTGGGTGAAAAAATGGCAAAGTGGAGAATGTTGTAATTCCCCAACCATTTAAAGTAACAACATCGAGAAATTGCGTCCTGTCATAATATCCTTTCCATTTTTGCTGAAATATGATAGGATTGCTCATGGCTCATCTTTATGATGTAAAGAAGCGGCATGAGCCAGTTATATTTTTGGCACGTAAATAAAGATTCAATTTCAATGTGACCTTGAGTGAGAAAGGAAGAATGGTAGGTAAGTACATGCAATTCTAATTTTATGAGCTGGCTGACAAGACAACGTAGGTTTATTTTTTCCCTGAAACTTCTACACGGAGGAGTAAAATTATATCTATTATATCGTCTCACAAAAGTCTCCTTGACACACATACCATATCAAATAATACATTCCACTTCCTAATACAATTTTCCATTTTTCCAACTGTAATTGAAAACAATTGTCTTGCCTCAGTTTTGGAGCTCCTTTTTTTGATGCTCTCCAATACCCACTAATAATGAAAATCATAAGAGTAAATGAGTTTATCATGATTGCATCTTCGAGTGGAAGGTTGAAGGTAGACTACTGGAGCCAAAATGCTATTTCCGTGAGCATCCTGAGCTCGATACAAATATTCCAAACCAACAGGAAAAAAACTCACAACTACTCCACTCAACCAACAATAAGTCCATATGGTTTCTCACATCCCATCCTTTTTCTCTTCTCTCCCTCTCGTCAGCCACATCTGGAGCCACACCCAACAAAAAGCGATGATTTTTTAGCCACAGAAAGGAATCCTCTTTTGCTCTATTCCGGAAAGAAGAATGTGCACAGATAGTGAGCACCCCTTCCATTCCAGTCAGCTGTTTGTTAATTCTAATCTTTCACGCAATGGATGAAAACGGAACGTTAGCGTTACGCAGTTTTTTGGGATGAATCACTTCATTCTTCTCGTTTCGTATGTAGCAGTCCAGTCCAACAAACCGGGTTGGATCATTGGAATGCACTTTTCACTTCTTGTTCATCATAAAAATGATGAGAATTTAGGGAGTCCATTATTCAAAGGGACATGCGATGTAGAAATTGAAAAGTTGAATATATCTGTGTTCAGTGTTTGAAAAGTTGCATCTGTTTTATCCTTTTTATTTTTGGTATTCTTCCTTGGCCTTTAGATAAAATATATTGGAGGTGTAGAGGAAGTGGGTAATGCAACATGTGAACTTCCAAGATGGACAATGAAGTGAAAGAAAGGGGATCCCTGCTTTTATTATTTTTCTTTCAAATTTACCTTCTACCAAAATAAACCTTGTAGCCTTTGTAGAAACAGCGGAAGGGAGCGTCAGTCTCAAAAAAATATATTATCAGCGTATTCTCTTTGCATCAGGAGAAATATGATGATGATAAACAAATACTTTCTCTGCCTGTTTTGTATGCAAAACGTCATCACTCCTCAAATTCACTGCCAGCAACAGTCTATTATAGTAAGAAGTAGGAGCGATAGCTTTTATGATGATACACAAAGTATCCACACTCACCCATAAGATTGTTAGAGAAAGGCTTTACCTATAGCTTTAGTATGAGATAGGAAAACATGAGAAAAAATATCATGATAGGATCATATCATGATTCATGATGTATTGGTAAATTACTTTTGCAAAATATATAAAAGCTGCGGAAGTACTATGATAATGTAATATTGAGAAGGAAAACAGGAAATTTTGTTTTAAATTAGTCAGGTGATTAAGCACATGCTCAACTCTGTTGCTTACAGGTTGCAAAATTTGAATTAGTTTTGAAACTATATTATAGCGAATATTGGAGATGAGTTTATGTAATTTCTAAATACATTTTGTATTGCACTCCATCGGCAGACAGACACGGGCAGAATCATAAATCAACATTTGCACCCGTATCTTTTTTTAGTCAGAGATATGGTCTCTTGTGCCGTCGAATCAAATTATGATATCGTGATAAGTACCAGTACTACTAGCACTCTCTCCTTCATTCCCATCTATTTCCGATGCGATTGTCTTATTGGATTGGAATGGTGGGGAAAGCGGTGCATTATTTTTTGGATGTGTGTCTGTGTATTATGTATATATTTTCGATGATTTAATCCTTTCTGATGTCATACATCATCATCATCATCATCGTTATATCATTGCTTATGTATTTACTTACTCAATTCCATCCAATTTCGTCCTCGGAGCAATGAATGGAAATCCATTTTATAATCCACAAAAAAACTCTCTCTCGATGTCGCCCTGTCTCAAACTGAAGCTGATTTGGCTTGCTGCATTCCTAGTATTCCATTTCAAACTCAATATTTTGTGAGAGCAAGCCATTAGTCGAAATTAGAAGAGAAAAAGTGGTTTTCATAATAATATGGAAATGGAAACAGTAGTATGGATTGTTGGGCTTTGAAATTCTGTGTAATGTATAATGTAATATGTATCCCTCCAGCAGAAAAATATAACAGAGCTTCCCAGTCAATATTATTTTCCCAGTTCTAACGCTCTTGGTCGATCCAGTGCTGCTCATTATGGGAAAGGGTTTTGTAAACAAATCCTTGTGAAACAAAGATCCATGAAGTGGATGGATCAAGGGAAAGAGTAAAAGTTGTATATATATACACACACATGATTTTTGAAACGAGGACACATTGTTGCACTAACGAAAGTCCTAGAACAAGAGAAAGATTCTAGTTTGCTTCCAACGCAACGAGTCTGAGAAAAGGGCAAAGTTTCGCCAGCAAAAAAAAAGATGGTAGGTGAGAGCCCGGGGAATAAAAACAAGCTCTTTTTGAGTTTTCGGTTACAGCAACATCATTCCCCATCATCATCTTGTGTTTTGTTATATGATCTGATCCGGGTGAAAGTGAGTGAAAAAACTAATTAAAGGTTCCCTTCTTTACTGTGTTCTCTCTGTCAAACTCAGTTCCAGCTCCAACTTGATAGGAGCTGAGAAGTCGGGAGGTTTAAAAAGAGACGAGCAAGTATGCATGAATATCATGATCGCGATGGCGATGATGATGATCATCACATCATCATGATAGGTCTCCGCTCCACGTTTCACTCTTGATAGAAAGGTTGTGGAGGTGGATTATTCTGTGAGGAAAAGCCCGTTAGAACACACCATATTGTCATTCTACATTTTCTCAGAAGTTTCCCTATGGATGTGAAAAGATGTTGGTGAAAGGAACACTAAGCCTCTTTCTCTATTCCAATTCTCTAGTTGTACGGGGAAAAGAAAGAGGCGGAATGGAATAAGTGGAGGCCATGCATATGATATTATAGCGCATATTATTATTATACTATGCTTTGAGGACACAGACACACACAGACACAGAAAAATCTTCATTTTCAATAGATCCACAATCCTTTTTTCTGGGAATAGAATTTTTGTACGGTAAAGTATTTTTGTGTTGTTGAAAGTACACGGGAAAAAAGAAGGATAAAGAGGAAAAGGAAAGGAAGGAAATTAGTGTGAAGTAGAGCGTCATAATATGATTCTCTTCTTGTTCTCAATCCTTTTCTTCCTATTCTATTCCAACCATTTTCCAACTTTTCATAATATGCATGCTTACTTAAATCCTTGTCCTCTACGTAAGTACTTAGGGCATCATCCTTTCTCTATGTCATTGTGCTTCCTCATTTTTGAGAAGCACACTTCGTCGTCCAACAATATCGAGTAGTGTTTTTTTGGTAATTCATTACGGGATTATTTTCATGGAATGACGAGAGATAAGAAGGAAGCAAAAGTTATTAGCTCAAGCCTTTTGCCTCTGCTTCACTTAAAACTGGAGAGGGAAAAGGACAGAAGAGACATGGGACATGTGACATAAGGACTGAGCTATGTGATAATTACTTAAATTCCTTTTGACAAAGTGGCACCATGATTTTACAGTGCTCAACAGAGCTGTCATGAGTAAGACCCTTTTTTGGTGGGTATGCTAAAGAGTTAAAAGTTGAAGCTTTGGGAACCTTGCCAATTATCTGGGAGATACGGAGAAATTCCACCGGCTTTCAGCTTTTCTGCGCAAGATGGAATGTAACATCATTAACATCCTATGGGTCCACTTACATTTTGGAATTTGGGGAGTGGAACGTGAAGACATGGCCGGTGGAAAGATATGCACGTTTTTTGGTGGCTAAAACGGATTTTCATTTTAAATATACAATGTAGACAGTTCAATTCACGATATATCCATTGTAACGTTATTTTCACGTACTCTTTTAACAGCTACGTGAATGAAAAACAATTAATTAATCCTGATCGTTAGGACGTTATCAAACGCCCGTGACCGTGACTAGTGCTAATTTTACGTTACATTTTTTTATTTTTCTGTTGTGCTCACTTTACTTTTCTTCTTATAGTTCAGGGAAAATTATCATCATAAAACTAATATGTGACTGATGATAACATATCTTCCATTTTCACCTACAGCAAGAACAATATTCAAGTTTGCTAGCTTTTTATCACTCAAAGTTGCTAAAATCGAATAAAGAGTGAAAATTACTTATAAAATTTAGAAACATTTTAAATGTCAAATCCTAGTCGTGTTTTTCTCATGAAATATGTAAGGCAATAAAGCAAACACTATGTATAATATGCTGTCTTGATTCTTGATACAATTTTTGTTGACAAAAGTGATAAAGGGCAATTTTAGAAATAAATTTGGTGCCAGCCATGCATTCAAAGAGTTGCTGAATGTCGGGTGCACTCTCTCTCTCTCTTTCCATGGCTCGTCGCGTAATTGAAAGAGAAAAGGATGCATTCGTGCGTTTCCACAATTTGCGTGCGTGTAAACAGCCCAAAGCTGACAAGACAACAGAAATACTTTCTCTTGTGATATTCATGTATGCTAAGTATATAGCTTTTAAAAGTATCTGCACTCCACTAGAACTATATACAAAATCATTTCTTTTAACTTGTGTCTCCTATCTTCGTTTTTATTCTTGAAGTAAGAATAACTTTTTTTTGCGATGTTGTTGCATTCTCCAAAAAGCAAATCTACTCTTCATCATTACGTTCACACAAGCAAATCTCTGATTACTACAAGAGATGATAGATTAATCAACCCACCAGAGAGAGAGCCACCTAGAATTATACAGGCTGAAGGTTTACGACCGTTGCGTTGTGTCCACATATCTTGAGCTAGCCCCTTAATTACATTATGGATATGGATACATTTAACCCTTTTTCTATTCGTAAATAGCACCATAAAGCAATTTTTTTCAAAGAAACGTCTCCTGCAAATTGTATTTAATTCGTTGCCTACACAAACTAATAATTTTACAGTACAGGAAATAAAAGCACATCAAGATATTCCGTGAACAGGGAGTCATTACATTACGCACCGTTACAGAAATGTATTTGTACTATATACCAGTTCTACCTCCATACCGTGCTCGTGCTCCCACCTTCAACTGTAGTTCGTCACGACACACAATCATATCATGTCTTTGCTAGTCAAATCATAAAAAAATGAAGCACACTGGATTGTGCCCCAGCAGCATCGACTTTTTCTTTCCCCTGAGCCGATTTAGGTATTCATGTTGATATTACCGTTGATATATTTTATTTGCTTATCGCAGCAATAATAACGGGAAACAGTATTGGTATCCTGTTATACCCCAACCTATATGAGATTAGTAGGATGGATAGCAAAAGAAACAACTAGAGTTCCTTGTTTATTTCATTTCTGTAGGCATTTTCATTCGGAGAATAGTTTGGAAAGCTACGCACGTCAGACCAGTAGTATTCAAGCAAGATATAAGTATTCAAAGAAAAACAAAAAAAAGAAAGAAGAAGAAGAAGAAAGAAAGAGTTATGAATATTATGTTGGAGATTTCCACTTCCATTCTTCTCCTTTGACCTTTTTCTCTTGTGCAAGAGAGAAGTGATCGTGACTCGTGAGTGAGAAGCTTGAGCATGATTTGCATTGAATGAGGAGATTGAGAAAAATTGCTATTTTTTATGGTGCACGAATATCAAATATGCATGCACTGCATATTATATAGTTGTCATGGGCCTCAAGCATAGCTAAGTAACTTAAGCTCTACTGTCCTTCTTGTGGTTTGGCTGGATTGGACGGAATATGGTGATGGTGATGATGATGATGAAATATGTAGTTAGTTTCAAGCTTTCCCCCACTTTCTCTTGCCTTCCTTCCCCTAGCGGTAACCAATATTTTTGGAGATGGGAGATATATAATATACTATACTAATATAAAAATGAAAGTAAGAATAAAATGTCGGCGAGGGAAAGTCAATGTCGTTGGTGGCTTTGTAATCTCGTTGTTTTCCTCCTTCTGACTGAACTTTGACTCAAAGTCTTAAAATCTCTATGTGAAGAACAAAGAGGGTTGACAATGTTATATGGAACATGGAGTGTATTTTATTTTCCCTTTTAAAAGTATGTCAACTTTTTTGGTTTCCGAGTCCAAAAGTCCACCCAGTCCCAAAAGAAGCTGTTGTTATGTTTTCTGCGAAATTTTAACGAAATGAAGAGCAACTTGAAAAGGTTGGATTACATTTGTTCGGAAGGAATAAGCGGAAACTGGAAAGAGAATAGAGAAGAGGGAGATAGAGAAAGAGCATTAAAAGTTGAAATGTTCAACCATCTTTTGATCAACCTAGCGCGTCTTTATGATCACAATCTATGTGTATATCTTGTATAGTTTCACTCCATTTCCTCCCAGTCAGCCAAGCTCCCGCTTTGCTCTTTGCTCTCATCGCAAAAACAGGGAATGCTTTCAGGAATTTCTACTTAGGGCATCATCTCCGCCAGCCAACATATTCTTTTCATCATTTCCCACTGAATTGCTACACATATTATCTACACAAATGGCACGACCTAGGGATCCAGTGCCGCAGCCACGGTGTATGCTGTGCCATACAATGCCTGATTTTTTTATCGGATTTTCACGACCCCCTTACTCAACTCATCCATATTCTACATTGGCATAATGTGGTAGTTACTTGTAGTCATACATAATTTTTCCAATATGAAAATATTCCAGCTTTCCATTTCCCTTCCTTGTCACTACCATTTCCAGTTGGAATATCATCGTCATCATCATGTACGAAGGAGAGTGAAATCTGGAAAGAACAAAAGAGCTATTCCATTCAGTAATCATGCGGAAGAGAGAAGATTGCATCGACCTCCTCCTCCTACTCCTCTTCATTTTACTCGTTTTGTTCTCAATTCTGAGATTGAGCACCAACGTCACAGAAATGATGTGATTGTGATGCCTACTTACATATGTGTGTGTATGCTGCTCCCTTTGTCTTCTTCTCTTCCTAGTCACTTCTCATTCATATCATTTTTATGTCAAAACTCCATAAATTTCTTTGTGACATCATGTTGGTACCTGGAACTGGGCTTGGTTGTAACATCAAAACATGTGTGTGTACAACTCATCCGTCTCCCATTGTTGGGCTAGTCAAAACGTATGCTAATATGGCGGCATGATTGATGCATCTAGATGCAATGGGGGCATAGTTTTTGTCTCTTTACATCATCTTCTTTATTTTTAGCTTTGTTTCATATGGGATGTGAAGGATTCCTCATCATTTTCCATCTTTTGTTCTCTACCCTTTTGATTATCTCCCGAATTCGCCCATTACTGTTAGATTTCAGCATTTACTTTGAGAATGGAATATAAACGTAGTGCGGTGGTTTGCTAGAAATTTTCTACTTGTTTAAAAAAATTATTGATTTTTTATATCAAATATTAATTGCAAAACTACGAAATGCCAGTTCGTGAATTGAAGAAAAACCTCCATACTAAATCTTCTCCTCAAAAAGACTCTTCATATTGCTGAAAATGTTCCAAAAATAATATTTCTTTCGTTCAAATGGATTTTGGCCTTGTCTTGAGATGGGATAGATGGGCGTATGAAATGGTGAAGACAGAGACAATCTTTTTTGTAAGCTGCTGGCGGATATTACTTTTCTTTCAATCCCATTCTCCCTCCAAACCTGCCATATATTACTATTCTTTCACTCTGTTTTTATTTAGGAGAGAATGGAAAAGTACAATTGAAAAAGAGTAAGCCAGCCATCATCTCTTTTCTCTATTCCCACACTTACTTCCGGGTATTCCTTTTCCCTGTCTTGCTTTCTCTCTCTCTCTCGTTTTCTCCAACCATGAAAGGATGAGGTAAAATTGGGGCCCAACCTGTGTGGTAAAGTGGTCTCCTTCTCTTTGCTAATCATATTGTGTGATTGTTATACTGACTCTTGTTCTCAACCCACACTCCATATACTCCAATATCCTTAGGAAAATAGGGCAAAATGGGAACAAAACATCGAAGAAAAAGATTGTGTACAACGTATTTTTCTCTCTCTCTACTCTTTGTAGATGTGTACTCAAAATTTAATCATGTTGAGTGAGTTGTACTTGTACACAAAGTCAAGAAGTTTATTGAGTGAGCTCTAAGCCACTGTCTTGAAAGAGCACAAAAGGTGATGAGAAGGGAGACGAGAAAAATCTGAGCTAGATAAGGTTACACGTGAGTTAAACAACAATAAAGTTGAGAGGTCTAGCCTTGTGCTTTCTATTTGCAATGAAACGGAAATAGAATGACGAGAAGGTGGAAGGAAGGTCATATGAATCTGGCGAATTAGGTGGGAAAATATTTGAGGGGAAAAAAAGTTTCGCTTCATAATAATATTATATTTATTTATGTTTTGTTACAGCATCAAATGAGGAAGTTCATTTGACACCCGAGAGCTCACCCGAACTAACGAAAAGGTCTTGGTTTGGAAGTCTCATGGGATCGGAGAGAGATGAAGCCTACACCATCCTAGTCCGAGGAAAACCATTAGCTACTGTTAAGGCTGATCTTATTCACGCTTTTTTGTCGGTAAAATTGCAATGTCAATCTATTGATTTTATATGATTTTTGAAAGGAGTGAAAAAGGATGTTGATGATAAATGGAAAGATTAAACTGTCATGATTGAATATTGAATTTATATAAGCAAGGCATCCATACAATTGTTTTTGTTTATCTGTATGAAATTAGATAGCAGAACTGAGTCATAGTGTCGCAAGCCCGATGTCGTTCAAAGTGGAATACAAGCGGGGCTCATCCGGTCCTGCCATGTTTCAGCGTCAGGTTCGGTTTCAAGTCGACATTTCACCCGTCCCAAAACCTCCAGGTCACACACAGACGACATCAGAACGTGAGTTCCTTTATGCCATCACGTTCATCCTGTTGTCAGGGAACATTCGAAGGTTTCGTCGAATTTGTGAGCACATTCAATCACAAGTTTGTAGTCGGAGGCCGCCGCCACCGTCACCTCGAGCGGCGAGAAAATTTGGAAACTCTGAACAACTCAGTGAAAGCTCGTCTTGCGGATCGGATACGTCGGAAAGGTTGTCACCTTTCTCCAATGCCACTACCAGACAAGTAAGCAAACTCTACTATCTTTCTTCTCATCTTCCCCCTTTTTTTCTCTCTTTTTTGTATTTAGTTGTTTTTCATTTCTTTCACTTCCAATTCTCTCACTTCAAAAAAAAATATGAATACAAAAAAGACAGCTGCATCAAAATTCTTTCACATTTAGTTTTGTCCAAAATATGTAGTGAGTGAGGAAAGTCCTCATTTAATACTTTTGATGCTAGTGTTTCACATTGTAAATCGTTAGTAAATTGTCTTGGTTTGCTCATTTAATTCTAGTTTGTATATGCGCTTTCAATAAAAAAAATATTTCCGTTTCAAAATGTTTAAAAAACATCAGCATCCTGTTGTTCGCAGCACTCACTACTCTCACTCTTGGTAGACAAATTTCAAGCGGCTGCTCGTGCTCGCTAACTTGATTACATTAACATGTTTATTTTTTGCTTGTGTAATACTTTGTTGAACGTTTTTATTTTGCTTAAATAAATAGCAGCTAACATTATTTACTAAATATCATTCTTACTGCATTTACAAACTTGGAAAGAAAACTAAAAAAACAGATGTAAACAGCCATTGACTCAATTTTTATCTACTCATATACTCAACTCACATAAAACGTTGGCATGTATATAAAAAATAATAATTTGCAGCAGCAGCAGATAAACACGGTTTGCAGTACTTAATTTTCATTTCTTAATTATAGTCCAGCTTTAAATTCATAAATATTATTCTAGTTTAATTATTTATTCGTCAGAAAATCACATTGTATTGTTATCAATTCCTTTTTATTACTGTCAGTGTTGCTCATTTTAATTTTTGGGAAATAGTTGACAGTTTTGTTGTGAGCAAAAAACAAAGCAACAATAATGTAATTGTGTATAATATATATTTGGCTTTTGTAAAAAACACGATTTTTAATTATATTTTAAAAAATATAATATATTTAATATATATTAAGCCTTCTTTGTTTTGAGGCGGAAGAGAAGAAGAACGTTTCTACTTTTATGTGTTGGATATAGAAGAAGACCAAAAAAACATTTGAAAGTATGCAGAGGGTTCATAGTCAGATTATAATTTTGTCTTCATCAGGACACTCGTTCTTCACTTCCTGTCTGCCCAGAGAAAATTGGTGATGGATGGACGGGAGCATTGCAAATTCTTGAGCCCTCTTCATTAGAAACTGTTGGTATGTTTCCATAAGCTACAAAAACGAAAGTTGAATGCCTAATAGTCTTACGTACATTGTTGTGTACGCTCACTTTTTTCCCATTTTAAATTTACAATATAGTTGGCTCGGTTTTTTCTTTTTTCTTTACAAGTGACATGAAAATTTCACTCGAGTTTGTTGACAAGTGACAAAGAGAGAGGGAGAAAGTTAAATTTTTATGTCAACATTATTTTATTAAAGAAAATAAATTAAACATTTACTTTCATTCTCTGTGTTTGTTACACATAATTCGTTTTCTGCTGCTACTCGCATTTTACATGTAGGTATTACTATACTTAGCATTAAGTATATTATTATTAGTACTTAAAGTGTTCTTGTTGATATGACATCAGGTTTGCATTTGTATTGAAAGAGATTTAATAATATGGAAAATGAAATCCAATTTGAGTTACTGCCATTTTATATTGAACGCATTTTCTGCTTGAATCTCTTTTGATAGCATCCTCTTTTCCCATTCTTATAAACCTGTTGTGAATGATGCCTTGCTACTTTCTCTCATTCTAGTTACAAACTAATAATATATGCTAATTACAACGAACTTCCAGTTGACTTCTGCCTGTTGCTTAGCATCTCCTTTTGGTTTTCGCTTCATTGAAAAAATACTATGGAAAATTTAAATGGCACTATCATAGTAACAAGGATACCAGAGGGTTGTTTGGACAAGTGAGTTTTTGAGCATACAACATGATTTTCAACCATTCACAGTGAGTTGAGCAGAAGGATCGGTTACAAGTCAAGTTGACAAGCTTCAAGTGTAAGACAAAAACGGGTTTCGATCAACACACTCTCCTGTCTCCCTTCCGTCATGTCTTGTTTGAGTGACGTGAGGACGTCTGTATTATTTAATGTACTTAGATTCCTCACACGACACCATACCGACCACATCATACATGCAAGAATATCACTATTACTACGACAAATAACCCTTTACTACAAATATATAAGAGGAAGGAAGCGTAGAGAAAAAGTAGCAATCTGATTCCTTGCTTCTCAAGAAAAAGGGAAACGGTTCCCAATTTTCTCATTTTGAGTCTCCTTATTGAGCACAAATGTACGTAAAACTGGTATGCTGGTGTTCTTTTTGAAAATTGACGTGTTGTCGCTTGGGATGGTTGCCTTGTTGAAGAAACGGCTTACTCCTTATTATGCCATATTTTCTTGGTTTCTCCTGCATACATAAATAAATATCTCTGGTAGGATATATATGAGATGTTGATGATGATGGTTGAATGATAAAAATACTTAGGTAAAAAAAAGAGAAGCTTTTGCCGTTGGCTTCTCTCAGCCGTACTCATACTTGACAGTATGAGGGAGAAAGAAATAAGAGACACTAGAAATTTGATGGGTTGTCTGAACTGAATGATTTTTTTGGTTTTTTTTTCCTTCCCCACTTTTCTGTGTACACATTTTGTGTAGAAAAGGGAAGAGACTAAGGCATACGTCATAGGCGTATAAGTGTAAAACTCAAACTCAACACCTCCACACTCTTGTTTTTTCCCAAGGATGTGGATTGGATGGCTATGTTTGTCAGCACCTCTTCAAAAATTTATATTATGTGCATATACATTCATACTTACATATGTTTAACAGCCGTTAGCAAGATGGATGGATATTTCTACGTATATTGTGTGAGGCTAGTTGCGCTGAATCACTTTTTGTGAGCTGTTTCTTTCAAGAAAAGTGACGGTAGAAGAATAAACCGTACCTGGAGCAAAATAATTCACGCTTCTTTCAAATTATCTGCCATTTCCATTCCTTGTTTGAACAAGGTGCTAGCAAACTACATAAGTTTACCTTACTCCACACCTGTTCTCTTTTGCCACACATTATAATTTTTTGTGGACCTGGCTTTGGTTTTTTGGCCCTCGTGGGTTGTTAGAGTTGATAGTAGTGTGTGGTGATATGCTTGTTTAAAAAGTTATTGAAAGCTTTCACTTGACTTTCACCACTTTTTAAAGGGCGTCCTATTGTTTCAGATTGAAAAGTTTGAAAATTTGGCATGAAAAAACTTGTCGTTGCCAACTTTTTTTACAACTTTTTGCTAATAATACTAATAATGTAGCACACTACGCAATTGTCTAGAGAGGGAGAAAAGTGGTGACAAAAAAAGCATAAAACTGATGGGAGAAACTTTAATTGAGTTCCGGTTTTCATCTATTCCCATTCTCCATCAGCCTCTTGTGGTTTCCAATAACGTGTTATGATATGAGATGATGCTTCACCTTTTGCTCTTTCCTGAGATTGCTTACAACACATCTCAATATCCCATCATCGTTTCCTTACGTCTCGTCTGGGCTCAAGAGAGAGAGAGAGAGCGGACACACTTTAACAAGCGCTTAGCACCACTTAAACCGTTGAGTTGATCGACTCTCAATACCTCCGTAATAGGAACGTGGACACCCACACAGAACACGATACGACCATACCAGAAAATGGTGATGATGATGAAGCTATTGATCGATACAATTTTTTATATCTTGTCAACACCCGTCTTTTTTTCAATGGCAACCAATGCTTTCATCCATGATTTCATAAGAAAGAGTTGTGAGCTACATTCATGATGATATGATGTCAGTTAGCATTTACACTTCATTAATGTCATGGAAAAAGATATTTTTTTCTTCATAAGAACAAGTTAGATGAAGGTTTCATTTCCGAAACAAATTGGGAGTTGTAGGTGTATTGCAAGCGTGAAACGTTTATGGCTCGTTGTACAGTTATTTATTCAAGTCGTTTGGTTTCCCTACCACACTTGACTGTTGCACTTATTAGGCTTTTCTTCTCCCTCGTGATGGAACAGTCGTAAACTTACCACTTGAAGTAGTATTAACTCGTCTTGTTTTTCATATCAACTTACTCGCCATGGAGAAATTATTGATGGGAAAGCTATAGAGAGAAAAAAAGCATTGCGTTGCATTTTGTTAGAGGTAGCAAAGGGAATAAAAAAAGAGTCCAGCTTGTCCTTCTCCTTTTTTGTACCATCTCGTTAAAAATGTTTAGGAAAGGGAGAAAAGGTGTAAGATTTAATGGGCTAGTTTCTTTCCTCCCAAATATCAAATCGTTTTTTCTCGGGGGAGTTTATTTTTCATCGATTCTTACTCCTCCTTCTAGAGAAAATCTGTTTCAGAAAAAAAACGTTCCTTTCCTTTTAGAGCAAAATTTTAGTGTGATATCGTTATATGATGGTGTATTATTATACAATGTGTTTTTCGCATCCCATCCATCTTCAAAAATAGGACGATAACAAGATATAACAACAACTGAATAAAAAAGTATACAACTTTTATGTATTGGAGTTTGGAACAGTAGAAATTTAAGCGTACTCTTCCTACATGTGTTGGAAAGGAAGCGGGATGGTGGATGGAGGAAAATGTTTAATTCAGCGCTGATGACGATGATGAGGCGACAGAGAGGAAAAATAGGAAGGAAGGAGATTGGAATTTGGAATGCATATTAAATTATATGCATACATGACTCCACAGTTCCACCACTATCATTCAGAATACATTAATATTATGCTGGCTTCTTTTTTTGGGTATAAATGACACTAATGACTTGTGACAGGACAGCATGCATATTAATCAGTTTCCTACGTGACTGGATTAAACTGATATGATGATGAAGTGCCTCTGCTTTAATCATACATGTATTGTACCCTTCCTTTTCTCTATCTCTCTTTGATATTAGCATGCAAAGGAAGACACAGTTTCTATTAGTCTCTATATATATATATGTGTGTTCATGGCTTAATCAAAATGGGTATATACTTATATATGATGTATTATCAAGTTTGTGGCTGGCGAGTGATGCTTTTTCTCCTGCTTTTGCCAATAACGACAGGAATTTATAGAGGGAGAGGATGAAGAGATTGTAAAATTTCATTTTGTCTGCTTGGAATGTTTACATTTACCTTATTTCTGAGAAATAAAAAAATCCTTTTTTTTCTTGAGAGCGTACTTTTCGGATTGATTGAATATTGAATATGCCTTGTTATTACTATCATTTTGATTATGAATGAAAAGGGTAAACTTTGAAGTGGCTATCATTGATGTTGTCAGTTCAAGTAATGAATATGAATCTCTTTAATATTTGTTATGTAGACCGAATCGGACAAAGAGGGAGATTTCAGTGAAATGCGTACTCAACAGAAGGATATTCGTGGTAGCGTTTCCGAGAACTCATCAACGTCCTTGTTACTCTCTGAGATGACAAGCAGTCCAAACAAGTCCATACACCATACCCACGCCTCATCCCATCACCAAACAGCCAGCCAGTCACCACCCATAATAATAGCAAGTGGTGGAGGAAGTGGTGGGTGTGTTAGTAGTGGATGTAGTAATGGAGGTGGAAACAATGGCTCACCTATAATTGCACAGCAGTCTTTGACACCGGTGGGTAGCCCTCATCATCATCACCATCACCACCACCATCATCATCACCACCACCACCATCATCAACGGAACAACAGCATTAAGCAGCAAAATGGTGGGGGGAGTAATACCCCACCTCCAATCCCTCCTTCATCTTCTCCATCTTCTGGAAACAATAAGACACATAGCAGTGGAAACAACAGTCCTGGAACTAACAAGGAACTAGCCATCATGAACAGTTGTAACAATGCTGCGAGCAGTATTTGCAGTGGTGTTGGTGGAGTTGTTGGTGGGGGTGCGGGCATAAGTATTGTTGTTGGAGGAAGTGGGGTTGGTGGTGGCAGCTCCTCGTCTTCCAATAATAGTAGTGGCAGTGTAATTATTTGCAACAATGTGACATCAACATCCTCCTCAGCAGCAGGAGGAGGAGTAGGAGCGACAACAGTTCCCTCCTCTATCAACACGGCTGTCGTGGCTCCGCTTCCCTCTTCAGCTAACAACTGCAGCAGTAACAGCACCACGATTACTCCTCCCGCGCTGAACTGCAAGCCGACATTGAATGGGACGGCGAAAACGGGGTGCCCAAGTATGAGTAGCACCAGCACAGTTTGCTCCAGCAGTACAGTCTCTTCTGCTAGTAGTAGCTCCAACAATAGTGCTAACAATCCTGCCATGACGGCTAGCTCAGCTGCCAATAGCATCACATCTCACCATCACGGATCAACCTCAAATACTTCCGTCAACATGCAAAACAACGGCTCACCCCCGCCACCCATTCCCATCAAGAAGGAACAAATTGTCTGATGTCACCTCTCCTCCTCCCCTTTCACCTTCATCGCCTCTTTTCTCAAATCCATCAAAACAGCTTTCGAAGAGGAAGAGCAAGCGAAAAATTAACAATATACATATATAAAATTAAATATAAATATATATATATTATTAACAATGTGTACATAAGTATATAGTCGTCTTATGTACGATATTCCAACATCAAACGTTCTTTTTCTCAAAAAAGGCTAACTTAAAAATGATTTTCTCCAACAACATATTAGTTTCATTTCTTGCTGGAAATGATCATACTGGTTTATCTTTCATGGGAGAAAATTATAATTTTACTAAACAAAACTTTTTGTCAATGGACATGCGTACTCTTAAAAATACTATCAATTGATGTACTTATATATAAAAATGATAGGAAATGTCGTAGTTTGAAATCTTTAAAAAGAATAATCGTGTCGCTCTCGCTCGCGCCGTAATCGTTACAAAAAAAATAACATTTACATTAATATTAATAATCGTAACTGAAAACTTATTCGTCGTGTAAGTTTGTCATGTCATGTGTGTATATGTTATATATACTGTCACATGGTAACAATTACTAAGGAAAAAAACTAACCATGATCCCTCCTTGCTACTACTACTGATGATTATGGTGAGAGATAAAAGAAAATAGTACATTGTACTTTTACTCAGATGTACTTAAGAAAGACTTGCGTTCTCAGAATAAATTAGAGACATATATACAAACATCATATTATATATTATTATTCCTATTTCTTACAAAACATGTTGTTAGTGGTTTCTCTTCTTTTCGCATGATCTTATAAGACCTACAACCTACCTTTGCCTCTTCTTCCCTTGTTACTTGCCTACTCAGACTCAAAATGTAACGGTATTTCTAGGAATTGATATAGTAGCGTCTACCCTACTCCTTTGCTACGTACTGTACGTGTTTGTCTATAATCAAACAAGACAAAACAATGAACAAATTGTACTTTTAACGACTAAACAACGATTATAATAATTCTGTAGGAGCTAAGATTTGTAATCTTCCTTCTTCTTACATATACTCTTTTTGTCTTTTGATAAGTTAATATGTTACAAAACTGTGGATTCCCCTTCTTTCTAGCTATCAATTGTTAGTTTTCACTTCTTCCGAAAGCAAAAGAGTAAGACGAAAAAGTAAAAATATCTTACCATTTTATTATATCAAATTTAATGTTATGAAACAACAAAACATTTTACTTGCCGTGTTCAACTTTTATCGTAAGATAATTAATATTATTATTATCTAGTACAACAAAGTAGATAAATTATAGTAGTCGACTCTCTCTCCCTCTGGGCGTGTCTGATTTTTTACATTTTGGTTTCTACATAAAAAATGGGTATAATTGTGGAGATTTAGAAATGGAATGCTGGCTTCGATATTAAAAATCCTTTGACATTTTCGTTATATTTCCGGTGCGTCTTGTCTAGTCAAAGAGAAAAGAATGTATGTGTATACGTGTGTGTGATTGTGTGTGTGTGTTTATGATCGGATCTCATCGTGTTTAGTTTTTATACTTAATGATCAATGTGATAAAGTGTGTTTATATTTCCGTGCATAAAAATATTGTGGATAATATAATTATTGTTGTACTTACGTATTCACCTGTAAGGGATTGATGTTATGATTATTTTCCCAAGTTACCTGACAGTTTATAGTTCCGTATTTTTGTTTTTGTTGTTAATTTTTTTTAAATTGTATTAAAATGAAGACTGGCTCCGATTTCTAGTGAATGGCAGGGGGCTTTTATTATTTTTATAGGATGTTTTTAAAAACATTTGTGCGTTCCGTAGTTGTGCATGTGACACTAGCAAGCATGTACATTAATTTGTGGAAGATATATTTTAGCTTCCATTCGTTGTTCGTTATACCCACTTTTCTTAACTCCCAGTCAACCAACATCAAGAACAAGCAAGTTGCTAGGTAACACGATGCCGAGTTAACAAGAGGGCTAGCTAATTAGTAATTGAGAGAGGTATTATATTGCATGTCCAAGCGAGTGTAGGAAATAGGAAATAGTTGATGCTAGAAAGCAGGATAAATAAAGGGAAGACGTGACGTAATATTTATATTTACAATAAAAAGCTGTACATGTATTCCATTGGATTTAAAAAAAAAACATTGTTTTTTGAAAGAGGAACAGTTTTACCGTCCTACTATTGCTACTGTTACTACCAAACAAAACTACTAAAATTACTACTTTCTATGGTTACTGATAGAGTAGAGTGTAGATGTCGTGGTAAAAAAAGAGATTAAGTGCGTACGCAAGATTCCTTTCTATTTTTTCCCACTTTCTCACTATTTCACCTTCGTCTCCAAGTTTCTGACATGCGATGTAAAAAAAATTGAATGAAAATGAAGGAAAGATAAAAATGGAATGGAAAACTATATGGATATGAAGTTATTTGTCATAATTGTACACTTTGGCTAAACAAATATATATGTCACATTTTTTCTGTTGCAACCTTCTGATCTTTATAAAAGGATGTATTTTTTTGCTCTATATTAAATACAACGAATGCTTCAAGGCACATCATGTGTGTGTGCAGACTTAGATTATTTCCACGTGCTTTTGATCACATTTCATTCACACGTGTGTCGTTCTCTTTGGACATTGGAGTATATAGTATTCCCCTAAAAAATATGTACATCCCTTTTTCTCTCTTTATTACCATATTTGCCTTTTTGACTTACAAGCTCACATTTTGCAAAAAGAAAATGCGAGATGAGCTCGTTCGTACTACATTGCTCTCCACGCGAGAGTGTTTTGGATATACTAAGAAACCAGTTGTTTGGCTTGTTGATCAAAAAATCACTAAAATATTTCTCTAGTTTGAATATATACATTTACGAATGGATGGCAATTAGTGATTATATATGATACTTATCTATCTATGTTGTTATATTGATTATGGTCAGGTCATATTGTAATATGTAAAGAGTGGACTGGAATTGGACTACAGGAAATGGATATTTGCCTCTTTGTCTAATAAAATTGTTTCGAAGGGTGAATCAACTGTGAAAGATGATGATGTAACACACATGGCATGTGCAACTACTTAGGTTTCGGACAAGAGCAGCGTTTTGTCAAATAATGGATTTTTAGGGAAAAGAAACAATATTTTCAGACAAGGTGAATTACATAAGAAAATGGAGTTTAAAGCTAATTTATTTTGAGAAATGGAATGTTTTTAACTAAAAATTGAAATTAAGAGAAAGTATGAAATGATGAAATGACATGAATATCTCGGCCTTTATATAGAAAACAAGGAAGGGAAAAAATATTGTTGCCTATTTAAATCGAAACTACACAAACAAAAATTTATTCTTCAAAATTTACAACAAAAAAACCTTTACAACGGATTGTGTTTTCTTTCCATTTGTATGTATATCGTGTCTCCTCTTTAGTTTAAACAGACATGGAGGTCCTAATCAGAAAAGTATTGTGAAGATGCGATCAAATCAATGTATTTCTTTGGGTCCGTTTCATAATGTTTGGTGAGCTGAGAGTGTGAAAAACTGTCTTGTAATTTTAAAATTATTGTTGTTTTTGTCAACTTTCAATATCTCTCTCTAAATATATATGATATATATCTTACAATAATTATGTACTTACCTCTAGGTATGAAATGGGTTAGGTAAAAATATATTTAGGTGATGCGGTAGTGGCTATTGAGTGTCCCACGTCGTTATTAAGTCATAAATCCTTTAGAATAGTTAACAGCGATGACTTACAAAACTATAAATGATAAAGTAAATAGCCGTTAAAACATATGACATGATATATATTAAATTATGATCAACACTTCGAGTTGTTCATGATAATGATAATATGATGATTATGATGATGATGATGATAATGACAACACTTACAAAAAAATGTAGATTCTAAATCTTGTATTAAAAATTCAAAGAGAAATCATTGTCTGAGTATAACAAACGAATGCAAGAGAGCGACCATCCGCTCCCATTCTTAATTCTCATGTTTATTATCATCTAGACCTACTTAATTGTTTACATTCCTTACCATATATATGTATGTATATCATAATAATGTTATGCATGCTTTGCATTTTTATTATTTTTATGAGTCACTTGTGAGGTCCAAGTTGAGAGGTGTGTTTTGTTATAGCTATAGTAACAAATTCAAGATTCTTGGTATTGTTTTGAAGGAATGGAAGTAGGGAAAAAACAACATTTTCCACACCTGTTTCATTTTCCCCTTGTGTAAAGTAAATAATAATGATGGAAATTATTAGAATGTTGAGCACAATTTTCTGAGAAATGGTTGTTGTTTCATTTTTCGTAATTGCAATAGTATTTTTAGTCCATTTGAAATTCGCCAAAAGCAACATAATGTTGCTTTTACCAAGCCATTCTGCCAATTTCCAACCTTTTACTCACTTAATACAATTTCCGTTTCCATCAACAGCTGAACACAATTTATCCATTATTATTTCACCATTTCTCTGTCACGTGCTGTCTTATAAACATAGCATTTGCATTTTTTTATCCTGGTTCACATCATTTTCCATGTTTCCGCACGTGCTCATAATATTTAGGACTATATTTGAAACTGTTGAGGGTTTTGCTTTTTGCTTTAGTAAAAGGTGAAGAAGGAAGTACAGCTGGCTTTCGTCTCTTCTCACATTTCCTTCTTTTGTTGTTAATGCAAACTTATATACTTCCTTTTCCTTGTTTTGCATCTCTCCTCTCTGATTTTGGAAGGGTCGAGATAATTTTACGGGCGATTTTTTTTTCAGCTGAATTATCCAAGTTTGTAATAGTCCATTATCAGAATCATCGTAATTTTCATAATTAAAAATACAATTACCATCTCAACAACATCATGGGAAGAATTGTTCGAAATGAGATAAAAATGTGTGTAGCCAAACCAAATTCGGTATTATAAATTCATTGTTTGAAGAAAAATACTTATGAAATGAGACCATGACTAATGATATAAAATAGGTATGCCTGAGCAGCATCTTCATTCAAGAAAATGGTAAACTAAAATATTAAAATACTTTTCCAAAAAAAAAGTTTGTCATTCATATGGATGGAGAAGAGTAGGAAAAAAGATACAAAACTATTTTTTAATAAACCAATGATATATTGATAGAAATATAATAAAACAAAACCAGATCCCCGACGTCCGTCTATAAAATAAACTTTCCCTTCAACTTTATTTAGAAAAGTTCTCAAAAGTAGATAAAGTTACCCATCCCATAGTATTCCAATATTCCTTTTTGAGGGTTGAATAAAAAAAGGTGAGTATTAGAAAGTGGGAAATTATATAATGCGTCAAGTGTAGTTGTACTGTAATTTGTGTAAAAAATAATTATGCAAATGTTGTACGTACTTTTAAAGTACATTTTTCTCATCCTAAAGTTCTATTACGGATACTGAACTTTGTGTACTTGAGCTACACACTATAGTTACTTACCTTAAGCTGAGTACACATCCATTTTCGATAATATATAAACCTATATATATATATATATATTACGGTAGTATAAAATGAAATGATACCATGGAAATAAGCGTAGGTGGTTTTCACAAGGAAAGAAAATCCTTGCTTTGTTACCCAATTCAGTTCAGGTAACAAAGGCTAGCTACTATGTGGGTAGACTATGCCAATGTATGTATGTTTCTATCAATTCTGACTTTATATGACTACCGCTCTGTCTAAACATTTACTGTACTTATCATGATTATATTTATCTAAGATTAGCAAGAAGATTGCTATTCCAAATTTAAACAAACTTACAACAATCCCTATCATCATTATCAATCTGGGAATTTCCTTTCATGGTGGTATACTTACAGGAAGAAACAATTTTATATTTGAGCATTTTAGTATTAAAAATTGACAGTAGAAAAATGTCATGTACGACATAAAACCTTCGAACAAGAATGGATCACTGCAAGCGGACAAAAGAGACAAAAAAATTAAAAGTATAATTTTTTTCTCCTGACGATTTAAAACCTAGGTTAAATACGGACGTATGGAATTGACTGGATGCTGCTCGTGAACAAAGATGATTGATGAGGAATGACTGAATTATTTGGGCATAATAATGTGAGCGATATGATAAGTATGTGTGGATGTATCTATAAGTGTGACTAATTATGCCGAATGAGTGGAGAGAGAGAGAGAGAGAAAGGTGTGATAACGATACTACAAAAAATGGAGAAAAATTGGGCAAATGTAAATTGAGTACTATCAAACTAAATATATTTGTAATAATAAATACATATATAGATAATATACGCGACTAAATTCCGGATCAGTCAGTACGACATCGTTTCAAGGAGGTAAAAACGTTTTCCTAGAATCATGTCCTACCATAAGTACTCTACATAATGTACTACTTCTATATATCGTACTATTTAAAAGTTAAGTAAAGAACAAGGTCTCTTTTTCTGGATCTTCTGTACTATATTATTTAACTACTTACATTTAATGTATATATATATATGTACTACTGCTGCTACTATACTACCACAACTGCACCACCAACACTACTACTTTTACAATGTACTTTATTGTACAGCGTCAAAAGTGAGAAAGAGGAGTATAAAAATAGGATAATGAAAAAGAGAAAGATGCTGGGAGAAAAAAGGGATTTATTTGTTTGTCAAAAA